>CM062857.1:20470793-20603336 GCA_031772225.1 Eubasilissa splendida | reverse complement strand
AAATGACTTTAATGACACGAATTTACTCTAAATATTGAGCATTCAATTTTGATAAAATGATTATTAACATAATTTAGAGCACTCATTAAGTCCTATACAGTGTGTCCTTACTTCTTATCTCTCTTCATTTAATTGGTGAGAAAGAGACAATTATATTTATATGTTTGTTGTTCTTTTCACTGCCAAAATAGTGTGTGATCTCTGTCTTTCATATCACAAATGGTATTTTTACCAATGTATTAATTTTACAACGGATTGAATGGTTTTTCATAATTGTTTTTTTACTAGTCATAACTAAGTGCTAATATTTTCTTTAGGATTATCTAAAATATGAATTTAATGTTGCGTGTATTTACCGAAATATTACAGGTTTAATCATGATGGTAGACCTATGTTACTGCATGGTTTGGGAAGGGTTAAACGTTTCTACAATTCGTTCCGGGAAATACGGGGGTGTGAAAGTATGTTTCATACCTGTCACATTACAACATTCTTTGAACTCTGATCTAGTAAATGATGTATCGTTATATGTAACTAAATGCACTGGAAAGTCATAGCGAACAAAGAGTTCTGAAAATTTGGAAATAGTTAGGCCAGTGCCCATATTTGACATATGTAAAATATTAACAGGGGTGTGCAGGGCATACAAGCAAAAAAAGCTGTGTATAATTAAAAATTCTGGGAAACAAATATAGATTAAATAATCAAATTAACATTAACGGAAACATTATTTTACAATTAGCGCTATCTGTGTACCGGTAGAGACTTTAATTGCTTAGTTCTGTACCCATGGCGCTCTTATGCATTCACCACCTTGTCCTATTCATATTACTCTAAGCTAGAGAATTACTCGAGTCATACAATTGGCTATTTACTGAATTGAACATTTGTTTCGGTTGATCCGTTTTTGTATGAAGTCCTTTCAACAGAATAATATTAGAAAGGCTTACAACTGCGTGCAAATGTTTTAACGTGTTGATTTCATGGCCGTTCTTTGCGTTCGAAGTACATTTGGTGCATGATTATTATTTCGTTTAGTTATTACGTAAAAGATTTTCAAACAATAAAAGAATCATGTTCAGTCATAAAAAGGTGTTCTTAAAAACGTCCATACATTTTTTATATTGATTTTTATGTGGGTAAGAAGGTATTATTTTACGTTAAATCTTAAACTTTAAAAACACTATTAATAGAACTCGAAAATTGTAAACTATAGGTAGGGTCGTATAAACGACGGATTTATTTTGTCTAAAGACGTTGGTTAAACGAAAGTTCATAATTCTATGTACACCATACATTATATATGATTATATAATATCATTTGTAACAGCATAACCTAAATCTATACCTACTGCACGCCACTGATTATTAACTATTGACTTCAAACTATCTATGGTGGTTTTTGGTGACGTTTGTGCACACGTGTTTTGATACGTTGACGTTGAAGTTCGATCTGACAGCAAGATATGTCTCACTGTCTGGCACCAATGTTGTAGAGATGTATTTCAACTAAATCTGTGAGATTAACTCATCGTGTCTCCTTCCGTGGACATGGACCATTGTTGTATTAGGTTAAGATCTAACCCAAAAGTCTCACACGTCTTAATATTACTTTCTAGAAGTTACCATTAATAAGTGGGTATCTACTGAAAAATATATATCACACACGGGAGTGTAGTGGGGCCAGGGCGGCGCCCTGGTACTTCTTTTCGAGCCAGGGCGCCTGATATGGAACTTACTTTTCAAATATAAATAAAAAATATTTTGATACAAAATATTCCACATCGAATATCGGACCCGAGCATTTTCAAAACGTGAGTCATTACGGGTAAATTTATGGAACTCTTTTGTTAAGAATTGGATCGTCTGGGCGCGCGGCGGTATCCCATTACTTCAACCATTGACCACATGTACTTGGAAACAGATGAAATACGTGAATTCAGTCATCCCTAAATATACATGCGACAGCTCGATAGTTACACATTATTATTTGTGAAGTTGTAATTTTTTTCAGAACATAGTTCTGTGATATTTTAATACATATTAAATTTATCCAATTAAATCATCGCACTCACCCGGATAGGAAGAGATCCCGGTTCAAATCCCGGCGGCGGCCAAAATATTTTTTCGATAAATTGCGTCTATCTGTATGTATATCTTTCAAATTGCTGCATTTAATTTGTATTAAAATATCACAAAACTATGTTCTGAAAAAATTACAACTTTACAAATAATAATGTGTTCTCTTTAAAATATATCTATATTGTATTAAAGTATATCCAAAAATTTTATTAAAAATCTCTGGCGTCTCCTAGCGAATATTTCTCAAAGGTATTCGCAATAAAAAGGTGATAGCTTTTATTAGAACATATTCTTATTGTGAAGTTGTAATTATTCAGAACAGACGGTCTGTGATATTTTAAATATGAATTAAATATATTAATTAGAAAGATATACATATAAAATCAATTTTATCGAAAAATATTGTTGTTGCGCCACCGGGATTCGAAACTGGATCTCTTTCCTAACCGGGGAAGGTGCATTATCCAACTATGGAAATAATGGAACGATTAAATGTATTAATATCAAGAAGGTAACATATGGGTTCGAAAATTGTCGCTAAAAATATTGTCGCTGTAGCATAGTTGGATAATGCACCATCCCCGGTTAGGAAAGAGATCCAGGTTCGAATCCCGGTGGCGCAACAACAATATTTTTCGATAAAATTGATTTTATATGTATATCTTTCTAATTAATATATTTAATTCATATTTAAGATAGCTTTTATATAAATGGAATGTAAGATGTATCAATTTGAAATAGCTGCAACATATAAGTTCAAAAATTTAGATACGAAGAGATCCTGGTTCAAATCCCGGTGGCAGCTTAAATATTATATCTTTCTAATTTTCTATTTGATGCATTTAATTTGTATTTCTTTTTAATCTTAAACATATTCAATTTCAAATTTCCCTGGAAATGGATGGAAGAAAAAAAACAAAGGGGGGAGGTTATAAAGAAATACAGCCCTGGAGTTTTTTTTTACCTTTGTATCATTTCATTCAGAGTACCCTTGCTCTTCCATCATGATGTATGCCTTATGGGCGCATTAGCAAAAATGGGGTGTGTTTATTATTATTGTATTTGTTGAGTAAAAGCATAGATGCCGGAAGAAACAGGATATTCGGAAGGAAGTTCCACTCACCACAGTCCCGTTCTTCTGGCACCTCCAAGGTGGACACACGTCTCACTCGTTTGTTATATTGTTATACTGCGAAATTTACTCGTTACCGCACCGGTTCAGGGTCGCTGATCGACTGACACGGTGGCAGGTGAGGAAGGGAAGGGAGGTGGAAGGCACAATACATTATCTTCGTTCAAGAATAAATATATGTCCCAAACAGTATTGTATATGTAAATATATTATTACTACAATGATGCAGGGACTGCTAGCTGGGGCAGGAGATAACCTCTAAAGGAGGACAGTTTTGGGACAGTTAATACGCGAGGGGGGCCGTTGACAGAACGTTTATCGTGGGGTTCCGGTGCTGTGGGAGTTCAGCATAAAAATGCATGGAGAGGTGTTTTATGAATTCTTTTACCCTGGTCCATTTAGGTGCACGCAGAGCTAGTCTGGTGACTTTTGTAATTTATTTATGTGTGTAGTGGCCCAGCGATCCCAGATGTGTAGTACTTTTTTATCTAAAACCACACCACTGATCGCACGTAATACATTGCGGGGGTTGTTTAAATGAGCGGTCGCCAAAATTATAAGAGAACCCGTTGGTAATTTTATCGGGAAACATTAACTAACTCGGCTCGTGTGCGGATTAACTTTAAATCCTTCAACCCAATCTGAAACGCCCAGGAGATATGAGAATCGGTGCGCGCTGCAATAACATGGAATTTGATATCCGGAAATTTGATTTATACGAATGCCGTTGCCAAAAAGAATGATTGATGAAGCTGGCGGCGGGACATACGCGCCATAAACGGCTCCATCTTAATTATTGGCGGGTGCCGATTGTGAATTATCGCTCCGCTGTTCCGGTTTCCCCCGAACCTGACGCGGGCGCCAACTGTCATGTATAAATCGCAAAATGGCGCGCTGCGTCTTCTTTCGGCGGGAGAACATTCTCATTAGACATTCAGGCTATGAGATAACGTGTTTACGTATCCGATATCTAATTTATTGCCGTTTTTTTATTCCTTACTGAAAGCGTTATTTGCAGTTTAAAACGTTTTTAATAGATTATAGAATGAACAAAAAATACGCCGTCATACTGTTTTTTTCAAATCACTATTGATATGCTGGGCGTTTCGAATTATTCTAAACTAGCAGAAAATATATAGCGAATAACGTGTAACTAATCAACCCACCGAACATATAAAGATATATAATGTATTAATCAAACCTGAGTCCTAAGATTTTTTTTTTGATTTTGATCACAAAGATTGCACAACCAATTTTAAAAATGACGTTTAATAGATGTAGAAGAAATTCTTTCCTTCTTAACTAATCTTAATGAGTCTCCTTTTTTTAATGCTATTGAATTGTGCAATCTCAGTGTCGCACGTCCCGCGGAATGGAATACGACAATTCCGGTCGTAAATCGGAATCACCGCAGGGTAGAGGAGGGAAGTAGGGAAACGTCGTACAGGATGAGGTCGATGAGGGGATAGGAGCTCTAGTCGAAGGACCGGTGAATCTCGGGGAACCGGGATTCGGAAGGACTGCTCGTCTTACACTGCATATGACGCCTCCGTAATCCCTGCAATCGCCGCCGAGATCACACAAATGGCACGCGGATGAGCCGATCTCCGATCCCAATTGAATACGGCGATGTCACAAGTTCACCCGCGGCACAAACAAACAATATCACTGTGCACACAGATCACAAACAATTCGAAACAGCTATTTTCCCGCAATTTTGTTTACTGTGACTAAAAATGACATTCTATTCGAGAGCATTTTTCTACTCTAAAACCTCAGTGTTCCGTTTTCCTGTATCTTATAATTTTTGGGCTTAAATAATATTTTCAAATTGAGAAAAATGAACATTTTCGACACTCACTTCTTTTCGCCTTCAAAGTTAAAATGATCATCCAGAAGCTCAAATGGGAAATTCTTGAAAATTCCGAAATGAAAACCGAAGAAATGCCCGCCCGGGCCGTCATGCAGCCACTCTGTGTCCAGCTTACTGTAGTCGCGATGATGATCATAGACAAGTAGAAAACTAGAGTCTCCCCCCCCCCACTCATATTCCAGCGAATCCGCAAATTCAGTGGGTGTGATGCCGGCTAAATAATCGAGTTGTAATTCGGAGGGGCCTTCCGCGGGGCGGGAGGGCGGGAGGGGAACCAACCCCTATATCGGATCGGAGCTCCCCGATGCTTGGTCACGGTGCGTAAATCAAGCATCCCTTATTATTATTTCAAAAAACACTCACATAAATAATGCACACTCGAATAATCGGTTCAATTTGTACAAAAATATAGAAAGCATAACATCATACGGGTGATTTATATGATCAAAATAATTTGTTACAATTTTCCATCGTGAACGCACACTATTGGGTACGTTCACGTACACTAATGAATTAACGGATTTTGTTCACGTCTATTTTAGTAGACTTACCATAAATGCGTAATGTCTATTTCGCTTTACGTTGCACCACTCTTACGGCGCAGTGTTGACATTGCGGCGCACATCGCGCGACTCGATTGGAGTAACGTGATATATATGATGTACCTATGTATTAAGTGTGATTATAATTAAGTAAGTTTGATATAAATAATTATTAACAAAGTGCAGAATTATTTTATCGTCAGTTTGAGCCATGGCTGTCTTAAAGGACTTTCTCTCTTTTCTGCGCATTGTTTTATCAGTATTCGATCTCGAGACCGTATCCTCTTGATCTTGGTCTACCGGTGCTCCGTCTCCTCTCTAGTTTATGGAACGTCAGGTGTGCACGCGGTGAAGACTCTTCCATATTTGCAATATATTTTCAACTATGTTTACACAGTCCAAGTCTTGTTGTTAACTAGAAACATAATACCTTAAAGGTACCTACCACCGTTAGAGGTAATCCATGTGGAAAAGGAAGTCTTGATCTAGCATTAGTCTTCTTATATATTGGCCAACAATAATGGTGTATGTTCACTTAGCTTCTAATTTCGAGATTTCTTGCAGACTTAACTGAAACTTTCATAAACTGTTTCATGAGACCTAACTTTATGCGTAGAAGTGGTAGAAGTATGTTACGTGCTTGACTTCTTAGTACGTCTTTAGTGTACACCTCGTAATGTGAAGGTCCAAGAAATAGTATTTGTAACAATTAATATTTTATTACAATAAGCTACAATTTAGTACAAGGTATATCACTAGTATAGGTCAAACTATTAAGCCGCGCACTCCTGCACTCCGTCTTTATAGCTACACATACCCGCACCGGCGGTGCATCACACATACACACATACACACACCATCCCACCATTCCAAGGACATCACACCCTCCTCCTCCTTATCAGCAATCCCCTTTCACACAGCCACTCTAGGTATTTCCCCTGGACGGTGGCTGGGACAATCATCCAGGAGCAGGAGCCTGAGGTAGGTCTGTTCCCTGCGTTGTACCCTGTCCAGCATCTGAAACAGAAAACCCATGTTAAGCCTTCCATCGACTCGCGGGCTGGTCCGGCCCGTCCGGAGTTAGCCTGCAGCTTCAGCCTGGGACCGGACCCACTTCCTATCCATCAAAACCACATTACTTTCTTGCATTTGATTTGGTTCAGATAACGCTTCCAAATCTGGCCTGTGCCACAGTTCGTACCGAGTACAGCGTGGAACCGATCCTTTTTTGTTGTAAAATATTCTTACTCCCAGGTTTCAGAGACCTCCTTGTCTTGCTAATATAATTGTGTACTTCTTTAAATAAAGTTAACTGGGGACAATGAATGGTTCTTGGTTAGCGGTCATACTTGCACTGCTGCATAGCATAGCTGCAAAACACATTAAAAAACCTGGTGGTGAATGAGTAAGAGCGATATGAGAGCTTTTGCTCATATGACCCATGTCGTGAAGTGATTTATGAATCATCACTTAATGTTTTGAGCTGTCTCGGTGGGAATTGTTAAGGAATTCTAACGTTTTAGTGTTTTCTAGTGTTTATTTGATATGAAAACTGCCGGCAGTGGTGCTCCGAAGACTAGTAAGACCGTTTTTCTTTTTGTTTTGTTCTTTTCCTTTCTCGGGGGCGTGTTCCTTTTCCCCCTCGGCTCCCTGACCCATCCTATGTTGACTCTGCATTGCAATTCTATGTTACTTACTTTGTGCTATTTATGTTCATTTCACAAATATGTATGTACCGTTCCTTTCCATTTAATTGTTTATTTTATTTCATTAATATCATTTGTAATGTAAATCATAATAAATAAAGGTCGGGTACTGTGAGGGTTTTTGAGACGGCGGCTGTTCGGCTCCGTCTTGTCACATCCACCTACCGCTCATTAATGACTCAGAAACCAGCGTCTCATTGAGAGATCGTCGTGGACACGGGCCAATAGAACGGTCCTAGGTAAGTGAAGGTCACCATTCAGACCTTCTTGCTTTCATGCTTTGCTATCCCATGCACATAATAAAACAGGAACTTCGCGTAACCAGCCTGTGAACCGAGAGCATAGCACCTTCATACCTTCACACTTGACTAAACGTGTCTTGAGAAGCAGCAAGAAAATTTATGTTTCTATACTCGTATAGCTTGAAACGTTAAATATTTGATAATTCATTAACTTTGTTGTTAAACCAATAATATTTTCCAACCGATTTCGGGAAATGCCTTTTCCTTCATCGAGATGACAAAAAAACTAACTAAAACCATATGTCAAATTGTTCTAATGTTTACAAATTCTATTTTTTATTAAATTAATTAAAAAATAAATCTACAGGATGGCCCAAAAAAAGTGAGAACATTTCGCAAAATGTGTTATAATTACATCAAAATTAGTTAGACTATATCAATTACTTTTATTACTAATTTACTTACTTACCTATATTACGTTTCATTTCGACAATTTCCGGTCGACATCTTTGATTATTAATTTTCCCATTGTTTATATTTGATTTTTTCAAATCGTTGGCCAGACTGACAAAAATCACTGCAGAAGACCGTATTCTGATCATAAATTTGCAAATTGATAAATGTCGGGGTGCTAAGAAAATGATCAAAGAGTTACAAAACAAAGCCTGGAGTATAGCTCTAGACATTACAGCATTACATCTCATAAAGGCAGAAATACAATCAACTTTCTTCTTCGTTAATTTCATCGAGCCAGGCATGTGGCCACCGAACAGCCCAGATTTAAGCCCTGTAGATTATGCAATATAGGGTGTTTTGATGATTTCTGATTAGTTAAATATATTCTCACTTTGTTGGGCCATCCTGTACATTGTTACGATGATGAAAAATGTGGAAATTGTCTTAATGATCCAAAATTATTATTTAGATAATTTGACATATGGTTTTTATTAATTTTTTTGTCATCCTCGTCAAGGAAAGGGTATTTTTCGAAACTAATTTTTGGTTATTTGCTGAATATAATGAAATCACAGTGTTTCTTAAATACAAATAAAATGTATTAATTAGAAAGATATACATATAAAATTGATTTTATGTGTATACCTTTCTAATTAATACATTAAATTTGTATTAAAAAACAATAACATGTCTACGTTCTGAATAATTACAACTTCACAATAAAAATGTGTTCTCCTCTCCTCAATAAATCATTAAGTTTTAATACAAAGTTAATAAATGATTATTAGATATTAAAAATAAAACGATAATAACTTTTTTTTAACAGAATTAAACAATTTTATTTTGTCAACAACTAACATAAATTTCACATAAACAATACGTGATTGGACGATTTAAATGCCATTATCAATTTCAGCACACCAAAATAGCTAAAGTTAAGTTATTAATAGAATAGCGAAACAAACTGATTAATTAAAAGTTTTAAAAGCTGGACGAGAGAATGGCTCCGAGGGGTCAAATGAGGACAGTAAAATTATTCATCTCGTGGCGCGCAGCGGTCCGGTCCGCTCAGATCTGTCAGTCTTGTTGTTTGGTCAATTGGCGCCTTATTGTCAGGGGGCGTCGCGCCGCGGTCTCGGCGGCGCCCCTGCCCGTAAACATATTAAATATGTGTCATTTTTTCAGCGTTCCCCCCTCCGCCCGGACCGGAGCGCCGGGACGCCACTGTCCCCGCGGGCCTTTGCTAGCGTGCGCCACCAAATGTTATTTTCACTCTCTTCATATATTGGATTGATATTATACATAAGGTCTTTGGGGAGGCAGAGTACGATAAGTGAAGCCTAATCCAGTGTGTCACCAATCAGCTCTCATTTTAATTAGTCACCCCTTGTCCTTCGTGGAGTTTGCGTGATTTGGACGGTTCCGATTGCTTTTTAGTGCAGATACACTCAACCTAATCGAATTTTTTAATATTTATATAATATTTTCATCATCTTTTTTGGGACGCGGACGGGCACTACGACACTACGGAGGCAAGAGCGTGAGATATTATTCAACGTATACAAATTCAAGTCTAATGAAGCTGCCAACGGGGTTAGTAAATGAAAACCTGCAAACACTTCCAAAACCCATACTGCTTCAAAATACTGTATTACGCATTCGTTCGTAGTCACTTAGAGTACGCTTCTCAAATCTAGAACCTATGGCATATTACATACATTGCGAGGTTAGAACGAATACACACAAGGTTTATTCGACATCTGAATGTTAGATCTAATCTATCATTCAACTCCTATTTAGATGCCGTAAACTTCCACAATATGAAAACCCTAGAACGTCGAAGAACACATGCTGACCAAATACGTCTCTTCAAACTACTGCAAGGCCATATTGATTGTCCCAGCCAATTAGAATTAATATCTCTCCATGTACCACCTAGATCGACCCGGCAATCCGTACTCTTCCACATTGCCAGAAGTAGAACATCTTACATACAAAATTCATTCATTCACCGGTCATGCAAATTGACTTGTTCAACATTAGCCTTACTGCGCTCAAAGGGTTCTTCTGATGAACCACCACAATCTTAATTTTGGCCATTCTTTCTTCCTATAACAACACATGTTGCTCTCCCTTTACCGCATCAATAGTTGCAACCTCCCCACCCTTCTCCCCCTTTTTTCTTTTCATTATTTTTTTGCATCTAAACATACTTCTGTATCTAAATATATTTGTGGATTTTCATTATTAGTATCACATGTTAAATAGTTATTATGTTTGTTATAATATAATACATAATATAATATAATATAATAATACTGTCAAAATTTCTCAATAATATAAAATTTAAAAAAAAAGACCAGTAATATTTTCGCAGTTAAATGTAAATGACTATATTTTATTTATTGTGTCATTGTGTTAAAAAGTTAATAACTTAATTTATAATGTTATTTTTTTTATAATATTGTTGAAGTTAATTGTGTGTGTGTGTGAGTATTGCCGACTTTTTTTGGAGAATTATAAATTACATCCCGTGTTTTGAGGTGCCAGAGGTTCAAATAAACCAATCGTCAGGTGTGCGCACAAAATTAGCACGTACAATAAAAAGTTTAGTGCATATGTAGGGTCTCTCTATTCCCGGACTGTTTTCATTCCCGGGACTCGATTCACAGCTCTGGATCGTTCCCGGGATCCCTGGTGTCGTGATATGTTAATAAAAAAAATGTTGAAATAAAAGATTTTACGTTTGTTTTTTTATAAACATCGTTACGTTTATTTCAATTAAATTGTTAATATAAATAAAACATGTGTTGACAAAAAAAATACTATTTCTAAATAAAAATACAGATATAATAAATTCTTAATATTAAAAAAATTAAAAAAATCTAATTTGAGTGAAATATATTGCATGTGCCGTTACTATTTTTTAGCTTAAAAATAAAAGAAAATTATTTAAGAATTAAATTAAAAATACTTCATTGATAATAGTATAATCGTAAAAAAATACTTATGTACTTTCGTACGGGAGATCCCAAAATATATTTAACAATAGACAACGGCCATCTGCGGAGATTTTACAATCCGGTGCAGGGCAATAAAATACCCGGTCGAAATTTTGCAAGCCCGTCAAATTTCCAGAATGCCGGCAAGACCTTCAACGTTTTTATATTTTATTATGACAAATTGGGTAGAATTATAATAGTCTAGCTCGTTTTATGTTGTAATGCGACCGACTTATCCATGTGATAATTTTAATTAGTCAACCTAGATATATTTCTTTTCATAAGGTAGCTATGGGCCTACGTAATTAATGTAAATATGTATCGTCATCAATGTAATATACTAGTAATAATGTACATAGAACAGGGTAGGTTTTAAGAGTGTAATTATAGGTAGCTATGTGTAGTTTACGTAATTAATGTAAATATGTGTCGTCGCTAATGTAAAACAATAGTAATAATGTACATAGACTAGGGTAGGTTTTAGAAGCGTAAGTATAAGTTAAGGTTATGATATGGGGATGGCCTGAGATGGACCATAATTTTGGGGCCTACGCGTGTCATCGCAGCAGCCGGACCGCGGTCGACTGGGGACACGGCGGGAGGCGTGGCCGGGGCGGCCACTGTTGCAGCCAACGACAGGGCTGGTAGCCACAGAGCGGGCGCTAGAACCAACCACCGCTCGGAGGGATGGACCAAGAAACGTGTCAAGGACACACCCTAAGCCCCAGAGAGCTTAAGAGGCCGGACGCGGCGGGGAGTTGAAACAGTCAGAAACGAACAGTTGAAAGAAAGAGTCAGGAACAGAGAGTTGAAAAAAAGAGTCTGAGTCGGAAGGTTACACTCAGAGTCAGAGTTGGAAGCAGAGAGTGGGAACAGAGAGTTAGAAACAGTCGAACAATCAGTCGAGGAAAGGATGCAGTAGGGAGAGTTGAATACCCTACTCCACCGTCAGCCATCGGACGGCTGGCGACCAGCGGCCGAGACCGGCCGGCACCAGGACGAAGGGAGGCAAGAAGAAGAAGAGGCTAGAGGTGCCTATAAATGTTAAAAGTTCTCGCAGAAACACAATGGTCGTTTGATGAACTAACAGATTTGTGCTACGATAGTACGACGGCTAAGACTTCCTATCACCGAATGACTTCGAAACCGTTACAAGGCAGGGCATAATTCGGTAAAAAATACAATTTTGTTTCAGCGACAGCACTCACTCGTGTATGTACTTTTTTATTGCACTTCACCGACAGTCGTCAATGCTAGCAAATTACCAAGAATTTGTAACAAATGATTTATTGTTTCCAAAACCCATTGTTATTGTTTTCTGGAACTCATTCGAAAAGTATGCTTTTTTTATTTTGACACGAACATTTCTTTTTGACTGCGTTCGTGAGACAAAAAATTTTGACGAAATTTTTTTATTTACACTCTTCCAAAACTATTAGGAATCCCGGGACTCGATGCATCGAAAACTCCATGTATTGGCGGGTCGACCCGGGTCAGAAATCCTAATCATGTGTGTTCAATCGGAAACCTGGGAACCAGCTGTCGAAGGAAATTACGGGAACAATATTGGTTGGGCAATTATTCAGTTTGGCGATTACGAATGTGTGGATGGTGTGTGTGTATGTGTGATTAATGGATTTGATTGTAAATGTACGTTGACTCGAGTCAGATGGTTCGAAGAATGATGTTATGTAATTAGTGTGAGAGAGGTGGATGCCCCAAAAAAATCATCCATATACTCTCGTGTAAATTTGACTAATACACTTTTTAAAGAGGAGAGGATGGTGAGGAAATGGAAGAACATCCAATAAAAATATATAATTTTTCTGTTGCATTGAAAAGTATATACATATTTCTATACTCATATACACAGTGTAATTTTAATATTTAATATTATTACATGAAAGTGTACTTTGTTAACTTTTTTTAAATCTATGTGTGGAAAATAACACCATTTAAATGACCTCCATTTTTTTGTTGACAAATAATTGCTCTTTCTAAAGTATTTAGCATTACATAACGCAACGTTTCTGTCTCCAAATTTGTTATTTCTGCACGAATATTTTGTTTAAGCTCCTGAATTGTTGCCGGTTTGTTCACGTGAGCCCCACAAAAAGAAATCAGGCGCCGTCAAATCTGGGAAACGGGGAGGCCGAGCAAACTATGCATTTTTTTTTATTAACCGGTCACCGAAAATAGATCGTCGCGAAACATAATAAAATTTAATAATTTTATAAACTTTCATAAATTCTTAAAAAATATATATAATTAAAAATAAACCCCACAAAAGTTATAAATTTTTAAAGGTTGCGCTACCGGGATTCGAACCTAGATCGCTGTCCAAACTGGGGAAGGTACATTATCCAACTATGCTACAGCGACATTATTTTTGACGACAAATTTTCGAACCTATATATGTTACACTTTTTTTAATTAATACATCTATTGTTCCATTATTTGAAAGCCATCTATTTTGTTTTTACGGAATCTCAAATACCTTTGAGTGAACCGATAGCAGACGCCAGAATTAACAATTCACTTTTATTAAATTTTGGACACATTGATACAACTTTTGAATTATTAGGAGAACACATTCTTATTGTGAAGTTGTTCACAGACGACGTCTGTTCTGAATAATTACAACTTCACAATAAGAATGTGTTCCCCTAATAATATATTCAAGTATTACTGTAATAAAGTCCATTTACTCAGTTTGGCTCAAGTTACGGTTTCTTCTACACACACAGATACCAATAAGGAAATATCACCACACACACACACACACACACACACAGACGGGTACAGGACGTAAGTAATACTACCCCTATTCCCCCGCCCTCGCTAACATTGGTCGCCCCTCAAACCACCCACCGACCAGGAACTACAATCAACCATGTGTACATCTTAGAGACGAGGCTGCGCTGCAACCGGCATTTCAATTAAGACAATAAATGACAGTTTGCTAGGTGGTGGCCGCTACGTGGCCACGGGCAGACAGATTAGTCAGCCTGCAAGAGGTGGGGTGGGAGAATACTCAGTAGATAGAACGGCAATGTTAAGGGAGGGATGGCGGTCTGTAATAAATGCGGTCATGGAGTTTCGAGTCCCATAAGGCTGTAAGTAATGAAGGCATTTTTGTTATGAGATTGAGAGTAATGACCTTTGTTCGCGGAAGAGATTATAGACTCGAGACAATTTCTGAGACAGAGATTATGCTCGGAGTTCACCGTGTATACCAAACCTCACGCTTCTTGTCACTTGCCGTTGATGTTCCGTTCGTCCATGTGAAACTGCGTTGCAGCAATTAAAATAAAATAAATGTATGTATCTATGGTTCTAGGTGACGTCAAATCTCATATCGTGTACACAAATTCGAGTTTTTTGTCTCTTTTTACCATTCTCAAGCTGATTTCTGAGTTTTTCTCCTGATTAAAGCCAAAGTTCCCTCGAAGGGCATGGTTCCAGTTTCACTTTCCTTGCCATGGGTGCCAGGATCGATACCGGTAGACTCGAAACCCTATTTTAAATCAAAAAGATTTTGGGGGTGCTGTGTATCAATCCACATGTTAAGCTAATGTTCGGAATTTAAATAATTGAATTTACGATTTTTTTTTTGAAACGCGTTTATCTATTATTTTCTAGAGCATTATTATTATTTATTTTAACGTGCTGACTTCTAGTACGTCTTTAGCGTACACCTCGTACGTAAAGGTCCAATAAATCAACAATTAATCTTTTATTACAATAAGCTACAATTTCGTATAAGGTATGTCATTCGTATGTCAAACAACTAAGCCGATGGACCGCAAGTAAAGAAAGAGAGACGCGCGCACTCCCGGGCGCCGTCTTTATAGCCACACATACACGCACCGGCGGTGCGGCACTCATACACACACAATCCCAAAGACATCACATTTATTTATCACGATGAGCCCAACGAATCGGCAGCAGGTAGGTCTACTTCTTTAAGTACTAAATAGTATTAATTTCAAAAGATAAAAAACAAAACTTAATTGAGCAAGGAACAATCGTAAGATTCTATAGGTTCCAAGGACTGCGATGGGCTGGCCGCGTTGGAAGAATGTCAGATGACAGGACACCAAAGATCATGATCAAGTGGATACCCTAGTAGAAGCGATCTAGAGATATACCAAGGAAATTTGGCTGACCGTGGAAGAAGATTCGAGCTGGATGGGAGAGTCCGGGAACTGGAAAAGAATGGCCAGTCAATGGAGAGCACTTGTAGGGGAGGCCAAATCCCAATAAGATGAAAAAATACATCTTTATGATCCACAATTGTAGTTAAACCTTCCCGTTTACCAAAATTTAGTCATCGGTTATTTGTTCAATTATATTTGGTTAACGGTTTCCAAGACGAGAGTGTGTTGAAAAGAAATTTTTTGACTTAGTCAATACCGTAATATTGTTTTATCGAACACGTTTTGAATTTGTCAATTTGTAGAAAAATTGCGTTAATTGTTTGCTAAAAACTAAAATGGAGTATCGAGTACAAAAAAAAAACTAACATTTCCGACATCCATCCACACATGGTGACGTTATGCATCTGATGTGACAAAGAAGGCGTCATCTACCATGAACTGCTTCCGAGGAATGTGACCATCACTTCTGATGACCATTGCCAATAGCTGTATCGCCGTGCGGCCGCAATTCAAGATAAACGACCGAAAGTATAATAATTCCACATATTGCTAACCTTACAAAAACGGTAATTCAAGACCTCGGTTGGGAGGTTATTCCACATCCACCCTGTTCTCCCTAATCTTACTCAATTATATTTTCATATTTTCCCCTCTATTGGCTCGATGACTTCTTAACCTCCAAACAATCGGATTTTTTTAGGCGTGAAATTTATAAACTGCCAGAACGTTGGGAGTCCATCGTATATAATGCGGGAACATATGAGTGTATATATTATATATGTTGTGAACAATTTTTTTACAAGATCTGATCGTGAGAAACCGTCTCACATATTAAACATTTTTCTGCGCTTGAGATATCATGGTAACCTAACCTAACCTAACCTAACCTTCCCTCCCAAGTTTATATATACTTTTATTACACACTCACCGAATTCCGCTTCTCTCGGTCATCTCCGGATGCAGTGGACTGTATAAAATTATATCACTATTTCGCCAACGGAGTCCATCGAGTTTGACATCAGCGTGTAACCGTTCCGATTCAAGGCCGCCGATGGACTGACCACTAGCTAACGGCGGGGAAGGGAAGAGGAGGTGGGAAGCACTGAACATTAGTTCGTTCAAGATATATCACATAAGTCCCAAACTAAAATCCCTAAATATATATATATTTTTTATTATGAAATTTGAGTATTGAGTAATTAAAATTATACTATTTTTTTAATCAATTACCTCTCCAAAAAAGATACTAGCTCATGTGCTCGGAGAGGGAGTTACACTGTAATAATTTAAATAATACATTTGTAATCTATAATATAATCGTAAAAGAATATCTAATTTAGTAGGTACATATATAAATTATTTATAACAGATATTTTCGTAAATAATGAATCAGTATTGAAAGTTTTTCCTACGTGAAATGAAAATGTCATTCAGTATTATACGCTCTAAAAATATTTATGTAATAACTAGCTTATAATAAAATAAAATACAGTATTAATAATAATCATTTAAAAATATTATAAATTTCGGAGTACATGTGTATCTTTAAAATATAATATAATATAAAATATTAGGAAAACACATTCTTATTGTGAAGTTGTAATTATTCAAAACAGACGGTCTGTGATATTTTAAATATGAATTAAATACATTAATTAGAAAGATATACATTACAACTTCACAATAAGAATGTGTTCTCCTAATAATAAAGTTGTACCAATGTGTCCAAAATTTAATTGATAATTCTGGCGTCTGCTATCAGTTTACTCAAAGGTATTTGAGATTTTGTAAAAATAAGGTAGATGGCTCTTTCAAATTATGGAACGATTAAATAATATCAAAAAGGTAACATATAGGTTCGAAAATTGTCGCTGTAGCATAGTTGGATAATGCATCTTCCCCGGTTAGGAAAGAGATCCAGGTTCGAATCCCGGTGGCGCAACAACAATATTTTTCGATAGAATTGATTTTATCTGTATATCTTTCTAATTAATATATTTAATTCATATTTATAATGTAAAATAAATATACTTTTCTTTGATAATGCTCTCACCTACTAATGTCATGTTAACATGTTAATTTATAACTAGCAGATAAGCAATCGCATAAGCAATAGCATTCTTGAAACAGCTGACACAGTGCGACCATAGAAAAATTCGTACGATTTCATTCACGGCTTCTATGATTCGACGCGGGATGACCATAGATAAGAGAAATGACAGCTTAAAATTTGTACGACTTCTCAATGTCTGATTTACAAAGTACACTTCAATCCAAATTGAATATATATTTACTGGTCTATATGGTCATATATAAAAGAGAAAACATTCAAGTATTATAGAACACTTCAGAAGCACACAAATAGACAATAAATATTTATAGACTACAAATGAATAATTCTCTATACAAAATTATTATAGTGTAACCCCCTCTCTAAGCACTAGTCACTTTTTTTGAGAGGTAAGCGAAAACAAAACATGTAATTTTAATAATGCAAAATACTTAATTCATGTTATAAAAAAATTGTAAAAATAATCTAACGTAGAGATATTAAAATCACGTTATTTTGTGATCGCGCCTCAGAAAGTCACAGACGTAGACGGAGAACCGTAATATATGGATGAAAACTATGACATAACTTCAATCCCAATGTGCTTAAATATCTTTGTGGATTTTTATAATTAGTCTCTTATGTATTATGAAACTTTATACTGTTAAAATCCCTTAATTTATTAAATAAATTATAGTACAAATGGTTTAAAATAACATAGTATACATTTCAATAGAAACATAGTATGTGGCATTGACAGCAAAAAATAAATAAATAATAATAATACCAATAACACATAAGAGTACTAATAAAAGCATTCTTTCCATTCAAATTATTTTGAAATACGAATGAGCACGTGTCTCAGCTGTCAACTTTTTTTTTGAAAAACACAAGTGTAAAATTTGCTTTGTGTTTGAATTTAAAATGTTATAAAGTTTTGGTTTGATCATCTAGTTTATGTATATATTTTTTTTTAAATCATTACGAACTCGTGTATTAACCTAATATATCGAATCCATTTCTATTAATTTGTGTGAGAATCAACTTTAGGGCGCAGGTATAACCTTGTAGCTCCCCGAGATTTTGCTCCACCTCCAGGGTTGGCTCCTTTCTTGGCAAGTTTCTTAGCCATCCAGTCGCCGGCCGCCAGTCGCCAGTTGTCGGCCTTCCGCCCTCCGCCCTGCACCGCGGGGGTTGGGGCGTGTCTCCGCTATCCGAATGTCGTACACTGACGCGATGTTGAAATGCCGAAACTAGTCCTTTGTGCTACTTTAACTCAGAGATCAGTTTGAGATTGAGCACGACGTTCGGTTTGACAGCGAGACGTTATCTAGAACCATTGTTACCTGTAACTTTTTTTTCTGAAAGTTAGACAAACAGAAGGTATTCAATTACGAAAATTCATGCCTTTTAACTAATTCAGGGAAATTTCAAACTCACCCAACTGACGTATGGAACATTGGGACTAACATTTGATTTTTGACGTACAAAAATGTGAAGTGAGGTGTGAGAGCACGGAGCTTGGTCACTTCACACATATTTGTCACGTGGATGTTTGATAGAAACGGAAAGACTGAGAAAGATATCGAAAGGAGGGTGACTGCAGGGAATAAAGTGAACGGCGCTTTGAATGGCATTATAGCTAATGGGAACTTGTCAACCGAGGCAAGACTAGCGGTTCACAATGGAGTCCTGGTACCGATGTGAAGCCTGGATCTGACAGAAGAGGAACGAAAGTAAACTGAATGCAGTGGAAATGAGATCAATTAGGCGTATACGTGGCAAATCCATTTATGACAGAGTAAAGAATGAATAAATAAGGAAAGAATGTAAAGCTGATCTTAGTATAGTGAGTAAGATTTAGATAGGATCACTTAATAACTAACAAACTAATTAACATAGACGTCCGCAGAAAACTTGGCACGACCAGGTAAACCAGATACTGGAAGACGGTCCTGTTAGAAGCTGCAATAACCGACGAGCTTGTACGAAAGTGGATGAGGCGAGAATAGTGTGTCAGGGCAGAAGAGTGTGGCGCTGAATTTTTATTGAATCCAAAATTACATTCTCAGCAGTTCCGAACAGTTTCGGGATTAAAAGTAACTTTTTAAAAATCTAATAATATCAAATACTAATTAATCATGTACGATATATATATATATATTTAAGTGAGTAAGAAATATTTGAACAAAAAATAATGATTGGTATATTACAATTTAAATACTAAATAATTTTATTACATCGATTGTTTCATCATTTGGGCTTGATCTGATCGGATACCCCAACATCAGATTCAGAAAGTTTCGGGACTATAAATATTATAAACTGGCCCGGTAGCCGGAATTGAATTCCCTAGTCCTGTTTGCCTATTGATTACATAAAAAATATTACAATAATCAGTGTTATAAAAAATATACGGCGTGATGTTGCAATTCGGCGACATTTAAATTGTATTAAATATTTTAAAACATGAAACATATTGTTAATTCGTGCAAAGTTTCAATCGTTGTTCACAAACCCGTCTCGCGTTCATCTAGTGAGGACAAATGATTTCATGGACTTTAATAGTATAGTATCGTATTGTAAAGGGTTGTGAGTTGTACTCCATGTTTCTACCACTTCCTCTACCCACTACTCTAAAGAACTCCTCAACTTGGGTGGTACACCCAGTGGCCACGCCTCCAAATAACTATCTTACCAAACAATGCATGTCATATAATGTTGTCGAATAAATGGGACCATTGCAGTTGGAATTTTATCCGGGGTTTTGTATACGAGGACAGGTGGTGAAAAACCTTTCGTGGAATGTCGATAAATAATGTGATTAATACATTTTGTTCATTTATGCCCCCCTACAAAGACATATTAAAGTAAGTAAGTCGAGTACCTACTCCATGCGCATTTGTCCTTTCAATATAAACCTAAAAAAGTGAGAACATCTAGTAACGCATGAGTTATTTCAAAACATAATATAATTAATTATAATTTTTAATGTAATTTTTTTTTAGCACAATATTTAGCTAATCACAAATCATCAAAACACTCCATATTGCAACATCTACTAGATTTAAATCTGGGCTGTTCGGTGGCCACACGCCTGCCTCGATGAAATTAACATTCTCACGACGAAGAAACTTGATTGTATTTCTGGCTGTGTGAGATGGAGCTCCGTCCCGCTGTAATGTCTAGCTATATTCCAGGCATTGTTTTGAAACTCTTTGATCATTTTCCTAGCACCCCGACGTTTTTCAATTCTCAAATTTTTGATCAGAATACGGTCTTCCGCAGTGACATACTGGGTAACAATTTGAAGAAACCAAATATAAACAATGGGAAAATTAATAATCAAAGATGGCGATCGGAAATTGTCGAAATAAAACGTAATATAGGTAAGTAAGTAAATTAGTAAATTATTTAAGCTATTGTTGATATAGTTAAACTAATTTTGATGTAATTATATCACATTTTACGAAATGTTATCACTTTTTTTGGGCCACCCTGTATACCTGTCCCACTCTGGCCAACTAATAATGACTGGGATTGCCTTCTGACACCGAACTATCAAAATCTGTGTTATTTTTTTACCGTCCGAAAGAAGCGCCGTGCGTAACGCTGGGACCACAAAGAGGCGGTGTTGTCTATAGTTCCGGAAGTGCAGTGCGAGTCGACATCCAACCCAAGAATTTAGAGCAGGGTAGGTCAGATCCATCTGCCATTATTTTTCTTCCTGAATCCAATTTGGGTTGCGCCAACTAATCATTATTTTAATCGGCACAGTCCACGGGATCTTATCCCACCAGTAAGTGTGTATAATACAATCTGAAGATAGAAATGTTTGATTACACCTTTGCTAACTTAAAAGTTAGATATGCTGTTTAAAAAAATACATAACGCATTGACAGTTGAGGACATGAACAAGATATTAAATCTACAATACCGGTACAAAGCGCATGAGTTAACGATGTCGGAAAATGGGACGCGCGACAGTGCACAGCATTCTAAAGAGATAAATTGGCGTAATAAAATATTTGTTGCAAGCCTAAAATAAACTGGGAATATTAAAAAATTAATTAAATTAATCTTAGACTTTATTAGGTACCGAACCCACGTTTTTAAATAATACATGAATGCCACGAGTAAAAATTAATTATTACGGTCCAGAACAAGATATTCGTAGATACCTACATAAAAATTAATTATTTTTTTGTGTAGTGTCCTTGATAAATCTTTTGGAGAAATTTGGGGACTTGTTTAAATGTATGTTTATATTGTTTTGAACATTTCACGAGGTAATAACTTATGTGATGCATTTTCGTCTCCGTTCAGAGGAAGTTGTGCGGGTTCTGGCAAAAATGTCATTGCTAAATTTCTAACTAATGAATTATGGAATTGAAGAAAAATAGTCCATCGCGTTGATATTTAATTAGGATTTATTAAAATTAAAACAAAGGATATTTCTAGCCACATCTTGACTTATTAAATTAATATGACAGCAACGGCTTGAGATGAAAAAAGTTTTTTGAATAATTACTTCGTGAAACTGGAATATGAATAATGTATTCAATGTCTACTATTAGATGTTCTAATTCTAGATAACTTCAAAACTTTATTTTTTTTAATGCCAAAAGATAGTTTTATAGTCATTAAGAAAATGGCTCAAGAATCGCGAGTTTCAATGAAAATAGAGTAAAAAATATTAAACGACTCCGTTTTTTTTAGAGGTTTGTTTTTCCAACTGGCAACAATGCAAATTGTTAAAAATTATTTCGAAAACCGTGGTTCGTTTTCGCAGCACGCATACTCTAATTGATAATACGCATCCGCAAAGACGTCGTGCAGTGCGCACTGAAGAAGCTGTTGCTGCAGTGAAGCGTAGTATTGAGGAGGACCCCAATGAGTCCATACGCCGTCGTGCACAGCAATTGGAGCTGGTTCCATACACTTAATGGAAGATTTTGCGGAAAGATCTTGGGTTACGAGCTTACAACGTTAAGTTCGTGCATACAGCGTGCGCCACAATCAATTTATTGAAGGAAACATTCGATGAACGCATAATTTAGCGTAATGGACCTGCGAATTGGCCTCCGAGACCGTGTGATTTAACACCTTTAGATTATTTTCTGTGGGGATATGTAAAGTTGCTGGTCTACGCCGATAAACCAGACGATTTGGAAGCCAACATTCGTCGCGTAATTGCCGATATACGTCCCCAGCTATTCCAAAAAGTGGTCGAAAATTGAACTTCCAGATTGTGCTTTATTCGATCCAGCCGCGGCGCCCATATGCGCGAAATCATACGAGCACTAACGGCATAAAATTATCTTTCCAATAAATCTAATACTACGATTTTTATGTGTTTTATTTCATTTTAAAGTTTTATAACTCTAAAAAAAACATTATTTATATCAGCAATGGATCACTCATAAGAAATTCGTTTCCCTGCAGGTGAAGGCATTCAGGATAGAAAACCACACTCTTTTCTCCTGGTACACCACTCTTGTTTCGTCCACTTTCTTACATCTCTTCGCGCACATTTAAAACATTTTAAACAGTGCCGTCATCCAATATTAGATGTAACTAATTATGCCAGATTTTTCGCGGACACCCTCTGTATCTGTTGCTTTCAACACTCGCCTTATATATTTTCTTTACCATCCCAAGACATTAAAAATTAACATTAAATTACGAACATTCTTAATTTAACGCCGCCGATTCGAGCACTGCCATTTGTCTCGCGACTCACTTCATGCTTGTTTTATGTCAAATGTCAGTCCATTAACATTGGTGTTGCTTTCGTCCATATGGTGAATATACATCTTAAATGTATTAATTAGAAAGATATACATATAAAATCAATTTTATCGAAAAATATGATCTAAAAAACCTGGATCTCATCCAATCCGGGGAACGTGCATTAACTGATTATGCTACAGCAACACAGTGCATTGACGACAAATTTTCGAACTGACGCATCTATCATTCCATTATTTTAAAAACACTTTTTTTATTTATCCCGATAGCAACAACAATATTTTTCGATAAAATTGATTTTATATGTATATCTTTCTAATTAATACATTTAATTAGTATTTTAAAAAATATTACAGATCCATGTTCTGAATTAGATAAGTGAATAATTACAACTTCACAATAAGAATGTGTTCTCCTTAATAATATATAAGTTGTATCGATGTGTCCAAAATTTAATAAAAATGAAATGTTAATTCTGGCGTCTCCTGTCGGATTACTCAAAGGCATATGAGATTCCGTAAAAACAATGTAGATGACTTTCAAATAATGGAACGACACATATATTAATTTGAAATGTAACTTATATGTTCGAAAATTTGTCGCCATATTATCAGTTATAGCACGTTCCCCGAATTAGAAGAGATGCAGGTTCGAATCCCAGTAGCAACATCAATATTTTGCGATAAAATTGATTTTACATGTATATCTTTCTAATAAATACATTTAATTAGTATTTAAAATATCACAGACCGTCTGTTCTGAATAATTAGAACTTCACAATAAGAATGTGTTCTTCTTAATAATTTATATCTTTCATGCAGCAGTTTAAATAAAATAAATGTTTGTAATTATTTTGCCTTATATTGATGTACGAAGGAGGCCACTCTTTCCGTAGTTTTCCCTCATCAATTCCATATCCCGATGTATGACAGACTTAATATGGTAAAAAAACGTACGAATTCTATCTGGACTGCACAATGGATGGATGCAAATAATCATAAGGGTAATCGGCTTAAAATAATTCAAAGATCTATTCCCCGCACCCCCTGGCTCGCAAAAAGAAAAGTCTCCAAAAGAACAATATCAAATATCTCTAGAATTAGAATTGAACATTGCCAGGTAGCCTCACATTTATTCAGATTGAACTTAATAGATTGCCCAATGTGTGAGTGTGGCGCCGAGGAGGTAACCCTTGACCATATCTTTATTGCCTGTCCATTGCGGATCACAAGTTTTTTTTACAGTAATCTCGTCAATGGTAATTTTCAACTCCCGGTTAACTTGTGTCATCTTCTTTCCCTTAATAACGAATTTTTTGAACGACAATGGTATTGACTTGTAATATAACATTTCCTATTCTATAATATGATTGTACTTTTTTCTATAAAATATATTTTTAACTTGATTAATGGCACAAATCACTCTTGAAGGGTGGATCGCCTATTTAAAAGAAGAAGATGTAAATGTTTAACGAATGTTGCTAACTATCCAAAATAGATAGTTGTACGGATCTGTGATGGTTTTATGCACGTGTCAATTGAACATCGTTTGAGATTTTGTCTCTTTCTGCCAATGTCAAGCTGTTCCCCAAGTTTATTTCCAGAACTAAATCTCAACACGTGCACATTGTACATTGTATCGAGAAGATGAGATTTCAGAATATAATTGAGAGCAAAGCGAGGCATGGCTAACGTGACCATTTTATTATTTTTTTTAATACGCTAATTTCTGTACGACACTTTTCACATCTGATGTCCGATGGAGTACTTCATTGCTTTATTTGCCGGTTACTTAGTTTGCAAGTTAACGTTACAAGAGTCTCGCATTTAGTCATTGTTAAAATGAAGGGTTCACTTATAAAAAAAATTAATTGACTACAAAATCGTGATTGTGACTGTGATTAGGAGATTTGTGTCCGTTTATAATGATGATTAGTAACTTATAATTCGTAATTCGTCGAGCAATCACCGGCACACTAGAAACTAGACCTCTGACAATTAAATCTCAGTTATCAGTCGGTGTTACGATTGAATACCAATTACACAATCACGGTTTAGCTCATCACAAATGCACATACCGTCAATGCCGCGTGTGTGGGAATGGATCCCGTGGACTGGATCGAGTTAAATGACTGTTTATTGGAGCAAGAAAGGCATAATGGCAGATGGATCTGGGTTACAGGCGCGGTCGCTTCATAGATGCTCTTGATGCTCCGCATCCCTTGTGTTCTAGAATAAAAAACTTTGTACTCTTTGTTTCCGGCCGAAAACAGCGCTGTTGCAAGTAAATTCGTCCTGTCTTTTAGAGACCACTCATAGAACGCATTACGATACGGCGCACGCATGCATATACATTCTCAACTTCAGATACCAGCAACAGTGGATTCTATCATTCGGTCCGTATCCACAAAGTTTGAACGTATTCGACTTTCACGCGTGCGCATTCAGTTCTGCTGGGCATTCGTTAACAGCATGCAACATACAAAAATCACGTTAATTCTTATGAGTATAATGCACAGAATAGCATACATATTACGACGAGAGCGGATTGTTTTGATTACTTGGTGCCGAATGATTGAAACATTGAATATCCTCCGTTTATCTATTGAATTCATCATTTAAACAAAAAAATAACACGGAAGCTTCACCAACGTGTTCTAATGCTGTAAATGAAAATAGTGAATTGTATGAGTATATAAATGAGTCATTAGTGAGTATAAACTTATTATCTAGCATCTCCCCTACTACAAAAAGTCACCGACCGCCATTGCTGAGTTACCTTGATCTCAGTCCTGGGTTGGACGATAATTTGCACTTTTGTGGAGAAGAACGGAGATATCACTGCACTACAGGATGCTGTAGAAGACAGCTTTTTCGTGGTGCGGATTAAAACGCACGGCGACGCTACGATCGACCGAAACGCGCGTTAACACGTCCCCGTAAAAAAATTAATCTGGTCCCACGTCATTAGTTGGCCAGAGCGGGAAAGGTATATCAGGTTTATTAGAATGACGGAATGTACATGGGTCACTCGACTTGCGTCAACACCGCGCTACTAGGCGCTACCGTCAGATTTTTTTTTCGCGCCTTTTTTTGAAACTCTTACCGTGGTTTGCTCTCTTTCTGAAAACGGGACATTTCGGCGTCCCGAAACTGTGCACGGGGACAACGCGATTGGCTCCCTAAAAACGGGATGGTTCCGCTCAAAATGAGAAGTATGGTTATATATTATGTATGACTAGAAGCCCTACTTTTACCAGTAGAACTTTGAAATAAAGGATCAAAGTCTCATCAGTGGTCACTCACCGTTATTCATACTCCCAAAAGACCTCATCTGTTTACTACTGATACAGGGTGCAACAGACCTAGTACACAATACTTTATGAGTGGATACCTGACTAAATTACCAGTCGAAAATGTTCAAGGGATATGTGCCTAATCTCAACCACATCGGAGATATAATCATTTCAAAAAAAATCGTAATTATGCGATTATTTCGTGTAATTGAAATATTTAATTGATTCCAAATTATATGTAGAATTCAAAAAATTAAAGGTCATCGAATTTCGAGCGACTAGACTATTTTTTGTTACACGATTTAGGGCCTGAAGCAAAGATATATATTAATAATTGAACAATTTCGCAAATATTTATTTCAAAAGTTCAAGCTTAACGCGATTTTGTAAAAATTTCAAACAATAATATTTTTCGTAACAGTGCAGACTTTGCATTTATTCCTTGAACATTTTAGACTCGTAATTTAGTCAGGTATCCGCCCATAAAATATTTTGTACTAGACCTGTTATATTCTGTATAAGATAAATTGTTTTTCAGGGGAGATAATCAGGTTCGCGGACGATGCAGTCATCCGACATTAGGAATTCGATCAATTAAAAAATAGCTCCATTGTAATCTGCTAACTCTAAATGCCGATAAAATTAATTAGATTACCTTCTCTGCGACAAAAGTAGGGCAACCCAATAACGAATATAAACCTGCGATTGTGATTTTGTAACAAAATCTATTTGTCAATGTAACTGTAAAACCAATACATAAAGAACAACCAAGTACAAATATTTAGGATTAGTTCAAAATAATAATTTAAACTGCAAAGAACACATAACAAATTACGTAAATTTTCATTCTTCTTTTATATCCTTAGACAATATTGTAATTTGAAAACTCTTAAAATGATACACCATCCATTGGTTGAATCAATATTACAATACGGAATACTAGGCTGGGGAGGAACTCGTCCCGTACATCTCAAAACCAATAATTACAACACAAAAGATAATAATAAAAATAATTTTAAAAAAGGCTAGAGATTACCATGTTTTATTTCGTTTTCTTAAGGAGAAGCTAAACTAATGAACATGTTATTTTAAATGTGAAATAGGACAAACATGCATCATACATTGCTCCTAGACTGTATAACCAACTGCCAAAATCAATTTAATTAGTAGCAAATATAAATGTGTACAAAAAAAGAGGTTATAAAATGGCCTAAAAGTCTTCAAAATTATTAAATAACTATGCATTTGACATCTTTACCAAGTTCTAATCTGATCAATTTCTTAAAATTTTTTATATTTTGTTAATTTTCACATTGTATCATTATAGATGTGTTAGATCTTGAGCTTGTTTAATATAAACGTGGATAGCCACCCCCATTAATTCTAGATCTTTCTTATTTGCGGGTGCACAACACTATTGTTGTTCTATATTATCGAATGATTAACAAATAAAAATAAAATAAAATCAAATCATATTTTGATGTTGGTACAATAGATTCCTGGATAAGGATAACCGACAACCCCCTTTTTTGTGCTGGTCCACCTTGTCGCCTCCTCTTCCTTCTCCTCTCGCCGCTGTTGAGAGAAATACTGGACATTTTTGACAATGCGATCATCGCCACTATGTCCAATGTCTACGCGTAAGGTTTTCAATTCGAGACAGCGACAGTTGAGATTGAATAAATGTTTGTAATGTATCAAAATAAATAGTTACATAGGTGTCGAACGACGTGTACACAGATTTAAGGTTTGTATTACGTCTCACTTCACGCTTGATGTTCCGTTCGTCGGTTGGATAAGTTTGAATCGCGTTACAAAACAGATGTTAGAAATTTATTTCCATCTGTTTATAATAAATAACTATATGCATCGTTTGCACTTCGTGCGCACGAGTTTGAGTATCTGTCTCTTTTCACCGATCCCAAACGCACCTCTGAGTTTATCTTCAGATCAAAGTCTCAACGCGTGTGCGCGGTACTGAGGTATATCTCATTGTGTTTCTCACATTAGACCCATATGTTATGTTATGCCGCAAACTAAATAAGTTCGCGATTTGTAAATGCAATTTGTGGTGTTGAATATTTCGGTTCGTACAGACAAAAGTAGGCAAATGTGATGTACCGCAATGTTGTCTACCCGTTTATTTTGGATTTGAAAACAACCAACTAATTAATATAAATGTTTGCCTTGAAACTACTGAAGCTTAATAACGTGTTCATTTTGGTTTCACCAAATATGAATTGGCGCCGGGTATTACGCAATATATCGGTTTATTTTTACAGACATGGGAACCAGTCCTCGCAATATCGATACGATCAATTATTGGCATCGCAATAGCTAATGAAATACAAAATAAGATGTTGCACCGTATATCTATAACGAATTACAAAATGAAAAATACATGAGCATACAGGATCTTAAATATAATTATAAATGAATATAGGTGGCCCAAATTTCGGTCCATTTTTATGTTTTGCGGCAATTCTGATACCTTGTCGATTATAATTTACGATTGATGAGAAAATGCGATTAGCTCGTTGATCATTCCCACCGCCGACAGTTCGTCGGTCGGTTTGTTTGTTCGTCACGAAGTGGACTCTCAATTTGGTTGAAAAATCATCTTCAGCGATGAGGCGCAACGTCAGCTCGACGGTTTCATAACAAAAAAATTCTAAATATGAATTAAATATATTAATTAGAATGTTTTTAGCGACAAATTTAGGTAGATGACTCTTTCAAATAAGGGAACAATTAAATGTATTAATATCGAAAAGGTAACATATAGGTTCGAAAATTTGTCGCAGTAGCATTGTTGAATAATGCACCTTCCCCGGTTAGGAAAGAGATCCAGGTTCGAATCCCGGTGGCGCAACAACAATGTTTTTCGATAAAATTGATTTTATATGTATATCTTTCTAATTAATATATTTAATTCATATTTAAAATATCGTGATTCGTGATTACTTTTTAATTTTAATTATATTTGAGTGTGAACGGCGCATGTGCATATGAAACGAAAATATTTATGAAGGAATGACGTTACAATTCGTAATAAGCGCCATCTAGTAGATTCTGCCAAAACGTTTAACTCGAAATGCTGAGAATTTGAACCGAAAAATAAACTCACATCTTTTTAAAGGGATATTAAATTAAATATATATTAATTACTATGCAAATGAATGTTTTAATATTCAAAGTCAATTGCGTGTGAAAATAATGTTTTTTATTTTATTCGTGTATTGTGATATCGTATTAGTAATGAAACTGTGATCACAGTCACAGTTTTCAATCACTGATATTATCGAATACCAATCACAATCACACCAGTGATTCAAGAGTAGCATTTTATCTCATCACTAATTAATACTACTGAAAGATATTTATATTTAAGTATGTAGGTACGTAAAGAATCTATGAACAAAAAATAATGTTGATCATAATCCAGGATTGACATATTGAAGGAAACCCCACCCTATCTCGGAATCGTTTTTGAGAGTTGTTTACTCTCGGTTCGATTCCACTCAACAAAGCAACGCGTGCGATATTTAAAAAAAATCATATAGCTTGTTTTTGGACTAGTTAGAGCAGTTAGCTAAGTTCCGTTACTAAAACCTTATGGCGCCCCTTCATATTAACTTTTTTTTTCTTTTCTTTATTATTACAATTGGTCAATATTACATTTTTTACTTTTTCCTATTACATTCAGTTATTAACATCCTAATACCATCATAGGTTGGCTCTGGCATCATCGTACCAGAGACACACCGATACAATTTGAAGTGAGACTCATTAGCACATTAAATTCAGAAAGCAGCCAGAGAGAAGCTATAGAAATCGTGCACCACCAAAAGGGGAGGGTAGACGTCACATTTAGGTGTTGCAGTCGCAGAACTCGGTCACAGTCCGGCAGAAATTCACCCTGTCCAGGTGGCAAGAGGTGCGAGGGATAGCCAGCGGAATGCACCATTAGGTCTCTCTAGCCACCGCTCCTCCCGGCATCGTCCATCCCAGCAACCCTCAGCGGGAGACCCACACCCTAATAAAACCCCGGAAAAGTCCAGGATTGACATATAACGTCAAGTGTTTCACATGTAGGGCCGTTGTTCCCGTAATTTCCTTCGACAGCTGTGGTTCCCGGGTAGCCTATTGATAATATGGTCAGATATGAAATCACTATTGATTGAACGCGCTGATGCTCTAGCGTCGTAGCTGGTCCGATGTTGTTGTTCTTCTTCTGGGTAGATTTCCGACCGACCGAAATGCGTACTGATTATTGAGATCTCTTTACCGTACGGTGTACTTGACAATTTGAATAAGTTAAGATGGGTATTAGATTTATTTTTAAATATTTTGTTTTAATTAACATCAGAATAACATGATTGTTACTTAATTTGACATTCTTAAGAAGGAAATTGTGTTTTCTGAAACCAGTTAATGAATTATCTAATTAAGTGATTTAAAAAAAAAAGTTAAATAATAAAAAAATAAAATAAAATATTTAGTTGCTACCGTGACATAGATTTTTCTGTATATCTTTCTAGTTCTTTTTTTTTTAATAAACAAGCTTTTTTAAAATGAAAAATATCAAATTCTACTTTTTTTTTTTTTTACATTTTATGAAGCTATTATACCACGATTAATTAACAATGTAATAATATAAATTAGATAAAGAATAAATCAAAAAACTATTAAAAAAAGTCATCGTAAGAGATCCATACTCCCAGGTCCTTAGAAGTTAGACAAAGCCAGTCCATATTTCTAGTTAGATAAAATTTTGATTCTCTTACGAGCGAACTTTAGAATAAAACCGACCTGCTACGTTGGTTTATTGTATGGTGGCGAGCCGTTGAACTGTTAAAAACGTCGTAGAGAACAGTAGTTTTTCTCTCTTTGTTTTTGGCTACGAATCCCGCCATTGAGACGTCGGCGTTCCCATGGAAACGGACGCTGGGCGCCGAATAAAAGCGACGTCCTCAGGACCACGAGGGTTATTTCGCCTCTGAATCTGAGGGGGGAACGTCTTTCGGGACGCCGGGAAAACTCGCACGAGAGCCTTTGCGCGCCTTCGCGCTTCCAATCGGCAACTTGCTACGATTTATTCAAATATGGTAACAATTAGAATTTTAACATCGAATCTGAATCACGTCTTATTTTTTAATTTCAACTTTATATTTAATACAAGAATCAAATACGTAATTTTTAAATGTAGTGTGAAACATTAAATTTGATTATTCTATCTATAATTAATAGGCCCCGGTTCAATTGTTACGACTTTAAACAAACACTTTTATAAAACCTGTGATAATTGTATGTTTAAACATTGTCAAAAACTTCACATCCGACATGCTATAAATGTATAAAAAATATGTTGTAATGAACAAAACAAAAGTTGTGTTAACATTTGTGTGTCGGTGTATGTATCGATGTCGCAGTGCATTATTACACAGGTACTTATGCTAATTTTAATTAAAAATATTTTTGTGTAGAATGTATTTAATAAAAGTTTAATAAATAACTTTCTGATTATTGATTAATATCTTAACTGTATACGATATTACTTTTTTTTTACGTCGATACTTTTAGAAGGTAGTATAATTCTATCTCGTAAGTATCGTTAGTAAAAAATTACATTTTTAATCGTTGTAATACTTTGCACGCATTATTCACGTGACAGATTAAAAAAATTATATATTATATTCTATGATGTTGGTACTAATAAACATAATATTTTAAAAATTACAGCTATTTAAAAATGTATCACATACGTACGTGCAAAATATTACAATAATTAAAAATGACATTTTTAACGTACGATACTTTTACGTAGAAGGAGTCGAAATGTACTTTTAACGAGTTATATTTTAATGCAAATTAATTTATTATAAATTATTGTTTATACGGTTTTAACTCCATTTGAATATTCCATACGAATCCTATTAGATTCTTAATGAAATAAAAATATGTATTGATTTCAATTTCGGAAAACTACTGAAAACTGAATATCCAACATTAAAATATAAAAACAATAATTCTAATTAAATAACTATTCATGAAACATACGACATATCAAAAGATTTATTGTTTATGATTTAGATGTGAAAGATAAAAAACATACGATCTTATAATGTATTTTAAATATCTAATGAATACTGAATGATTTGACTAATAAATGACGTATATAAATCGCATGCCTTTAAAACAAATTTAATTCTATTAAAAAAAGAAGGCGAATAGTACTTAAATATAATTTATAAAAAAATACACTAAATATGTATATTACTTATTATCGGACATATGAATTCAATTCTACATACGTGTTAAAACATATATGTAATAGAATAATGTATATGGATGTACCAATTAAGTCAAAATAGTGCTAAATAGAGACACTAACATAAAGCAATAAAAGATAGAAACATTTTAAACAAGATAATCAAAACTAGCAACAAAACTTTTCGCAGTAAGTCACCTTGGCTCACCTATCTGCTAGATACGCGAAAAAATTCCTTTGTATTGTGTACATTATTTGAACATTTTGTTGTTGAAAAAATAGGTGAAAGTGTGGGATAAATATTAATCATATAAAAACTGTACGACATGTGTATATTTCATCTTTTAGTAATTACGCATTGGCGTGAGCGAAAAAATGCTGAAACTTTCATAAGAAAATACTGCTTTAACACGAAAATCTAGAAAATATATCAAACAAATTTCCGTTTTTTTGCTCGTTGGTAATATTTTACTTGCGCGACTTTGCTCCGCGAGGACAAGTCGGCACATAAATCCGTCCGGCTGCACCTGAGCGCCGGTACTTAAGTCTGATCCGCGCAATAAACACGATGGAAATATACTCGCGCAATATAAATGTACGAATAAAAAATTACAACCAACTTCACGGAGTTTTTAAATAGGCTCGAAAGGGTATGTATCTTTTTTAAAAGTGCCACCAGTGTCGCTACCTTGCTACTTGCGTGACAGGCGCTAAGCGGCCCGACGTGTGGCGTGCGGCGCCAGCCGGCCGCCCAGACTGGCGACCGCTCTAGCCCAGCTGCTATTGGCTCCTTATCTCTACGTAATGGCTGACTCGCAACTCCTATCGAGTTTGGCACCACAACAATTCTGTTATGTTGTATTGGCGCAATAAATGATTAATTGTACAATTTGATACTAAAATGTATTATTTAAGTTAATGGATGTTTTATAAATATTTATTAATATTTCATAATTTAATAATCATACGTTTAAAAAAAAAAACATTTTTACACGAAAAACTATAACAATATTTAAGTGTTTTATTGCAGTAAATTAATACAAATTTTTCAAACAAACTAATTGCTCTTTTTTATACAGTATGTCTAATTAAAACATCAATCCAATAGTAACTTTTATAAAAAAAACTCTCATAAATCTAAATAAACTTCCAGTAATAAGATCGTATATTTAGTTACCTATACTAACGCAGAATTAGTTTGAATGTTCCACCTAAATGACTTATAAAGTGATATTTAAATATATCCATAACTAGTGACTAAACAGTTAAAATACACGCCTTTCGTAAGGGTCTGTGTGTCAAAAATATTCACACTAAAAAATTATTATTATTAGAAGAAGAATTATGATTGCGTATTTGCGAGGGTGATATTGTGTGTATTTCACGTACGATATTTACTGTAGAAACATATGTAGTGTGTATCTGCACATGAATATTAATGAAGTTGAAAATTAAATATGGAAAATATTATTTTTATTGTCATAATATCACCTCTCTCATCCATAATTATCACCCTATCAATAAATATATTAGCAGCGTGGGAATGTGAGGGTACATACATACGTATATTAATAATGACTTTAGATAATACAATATACATAATACGTATATTTCATAACTTAAAATAATTATAACCAACAAATTTTAATACATTTAACCAGATATTTACTAAAATAAATATTCACAATTTAAAAACATAACTACCAAAGAGAATACACTATGAAATGGTAGTATTAAATTATTTTATAATCATTTAAACAATAATTACAATTCGCTTGTAAGTTAAATATAGTTAGGAATTGAATACGTTTCAAATAAAATATGAGTTTATTTATTACAACAGTTAAGTGAGCTAATTATACAATGGGAATAGAAAAACGGATTTAATAGGGAGGTAAGAAAACATCAATATGATTATTTTCTAATATATTCGAGTTTCCAGACTTAAAATAAATAAATACTTTAAAACATCCAAATACCATTGTGAATGAAAAAGCCAATTCAAACAAGTATCGCCGCTCTAGCGACGATAGTGAGAATCACAAACCAGTTGCTGTGGCGCTCTCGCGTACTTCACGGCAGTCAATCGCAATGTCGGCCGGAGCGAGTACGTGCGAAGTGTCGGCGATATTGTTTAGCTCTTTGCCGGTGGCGTGTTTCTCAGCTGTGGCCTTATAGTCCTCGAAGGATCAACCGTACATATTCATCAAAGTGCCTGTGTTTCCTTTTCGTTCCGTCCGACGTTTCATCATCATAACCTCTTCACGGCGCCTCGCGGATAGCTTCCGTCGTCGAAGTTTCCGACAACTCGGACGAAGGAAATTAATATTTTTCATATCTTGTCGCCGTTTTACGAGACGTTAGTCGTTAGTATGTAAAGTTATTCATTTTCGCGATACCTCTTATTGTCGCCGAATCACATATCAAGGCGGTCGTACTTATTTCATATCTCGTTAAACAATTTAGTCGACCGCGAATATTTCGCGTTCGCCGAATGTTAATATTTTGTCACAATTAATACGTCGATCGAATATATCGAGCGAGTATCTGTGATCCGGAGTGAGTGTGATATTCATATTGATACAGCATCATCATCATCATCATCATCATCGTCTTCTGAAAATAGTGTCAAGTGATATGGTTTCTGGAAGAGGCGGGGCGCTGCGCGCTGCTCGCGATGACTGCCTGCGCTCGAGCGTGCAATCCGTGCCCGTAGTGGACTAGCGGCGCGGTGCGCAGCGTGGTGTGGTGCGGGTGCGGTGCGGAGGGCGGGCCGCGCGCTCCGGGCAGATGCGGGCAGATGTTCCAGCTCCGCAGAAGGCGGCCACAGCTGCTGCGACAGCTGCTGAAGGCGGCGGGGGAGGGGGCGGAGCCCGAGGGCCGCGCCCTGCTGGAGCGGCTCACGGAGCCCCAGCTGGAGGCGCTGGCGGCGGCCCTGCGCTCGGCGGGCTCGGAGGGCGCGTGCGTGCCGGGCGCCGCGCTCGTGGCGTGCCGCGCCTGGCGCTGGCCCGAGCTACGCGCCGCGCACGAGCTGCGCGCGCTGCCCTCCTGCCGGCTGCGGCCGTGCTGCAACCCCTGGCACTGGAGCCGCCTGTGCAAGCCAGGTACTTATCATCCCACATCCGCATCCTACCCCCGGGCTACGATGTGTCGCCTCGCGACAATACTCAATTTTTATGGCGAATGTGGTAACTTCTTACATTTTTGCCCTGGATAAAAAATATAAAAAATTACCCTTGTGAGTGTAAAGTTTTAAGAAAAAAAACTAATTCAGAATCAGACGGACCTTCCGCATCTATCAACTAACTAACCTAACCATAAAATCCGAGAAGTTGCGTATTCGCCATTGCGTATTATGACCCAATGTTGATTTTTGTTTGTCAAGAAACTACTGTCAAAAATTCAACTTTTTTAAGTGTAATAACTTTTTAAATGTTTGCTATCCAATATTGTCCTTTTCTTTTTTGAAATCAGAGCACTCGACTCTATCAAAAATCATGCTCTTTGCAAAAATCTGAGCAGTTACCGTATCCACTAATTTAGCCCTAAACCCTTTTCGTCTTTGCCGCCCAAACGAAGTAGTCGTCTGCGCCCGACCATGATCGCGCGACGGCCGTCATTACTCCGCTTCTCTATAAATGTGAATTATGAATTGTCCATGCATATTCATCGATCTGTCCGCCGGACGATTTATGAACACTTCACCTTGTGCATATAATAATAATTATCGAGTAAAGGTGGGCGCATTAATTAGCCGTAACTCCGTCCGCGGCGCACTTCACGGCGGTGGCCGCGCGGGCGCCTGGCGCCAGGCTCTATAGAGGTGCCCATACACCGCGGGCCCCGCGCCAGGCTGTGTATAGAGTGCCCATACACTGCGGGCTCCGCGCCCCGCTCAGCGGCGTGGGACGCGGGGAATGAACCTACGTCATTCTGCCATTACCTAAACATATTATAATTGTAATATATAAGTTATATTTAGTACAAGTTTCTGAGATGCAGCGTGGTTCAGTGAACGAAACAAATTGTTATTTATTTTCAGTTTACTATTTCGCATAAACGTATTTCAATTATATTACATACATTTAATTCATATCTTTGTTATTTTTAGAAATACTAATCAACATTAAAATAATTGTCGCTGTTCGTGCGTGGTCATACTCTCACGCGGATTTCGAATAAAATAATTCCAGTCAGCTGACTGGTTACGTAAAATATATTGCCCTCTGAACGTTCCATTATTATTTCAAATTAATAATTTATTGAGCTTTAAGTATCCAACTTAGATAGGTAGGTACTTAGTCCATATGTGTTTAATAATAATGTAATTCTATATACCAGCAAGTGGGGTACCTACACCTATCAACTATTCGGTGCGAATTTGAAAATATGATTCTTTTCCTGTCATTATTGACACGAATTGAATTAACGGCTTTACGGATCGACTTGTTTCTAAAACTGGCTGTAATAATTCGTAGATGAAAATGTGATAAATTCCTCAACAACCCTCGGAGGCCACCTTCGCTCGCGCCGACTACGGTCCGCGGTTTTGTGCTAAATTGTTTAGCTTTACCGTTTTACATTGTGGCGGGCGCCATGTACCCGCTAGACAGGCGCCAGCCCGGCACCTGTTGTATTTCCACCCAACTACCGGAGCAGACAGCCAGGGGTCGAGTTGCACGACGGGCCTCGCGCGCCGGCTCCGCGGCCGGACCGTGCAAACGTATCGAAAATATCGCCAGAGATTCCCGCGTCGGGGTCTTGAATATTGTCCATCGGATTCCAGGGTCGAATTTCACAATTTTTCCGCGCTCGAGTCTGTGATTATTCCGTGAAATACACGTCTTGCCATGTTGGTATGTCTGGTTGCTTTGCTCTGAGATCAGTACCGCGATTCGAAACTGCGGCAAATAAATACCGATACGCTCACTTCATACACTTTATATAAACAACGTATCAAATATAACCAATGAATTTAATATTTTCTTTATTATTCTTCGTAAAAAGTACAGCCGATGAATCAACAATATTTATTGCAAGTAATGTAGCTATACATTTTGAGAAATAAGGCGAAATTCATTGTTCATCTGACAGAATATTACAATATATTTAAATATGATAATAATTGTGACAGGACTATTACAAGATACATTTTGATATCGATTTTTTTTAGCAGTAATTCTAGATAAGTAATCTTATTTCAAAGTACTGCTAAATTAGGAAGAGAGAACCCCTTTGTGAATTCAACACCTATATGGTACTATTTAAAAATTAGAAAAAAAAAATACATACCTAGTACCTACCTACATCAACTTCATGTAGTACCACCTACCCACATGAAGTTGATTGTTAAACTGTGTTCTAATAAATGAAACTTTATGACGTTTAAAAATAAATGTAATAAAATTTAATTCCTACCTTCACGACTGTGTTGTTATTTCATCAAAAATAGATTGTACGGTTATTATAAGTATTCTTCGTATAGCAATAATGTATAAATATACACGAGATATTATTAATTTGATTTCAATTACTATTTAAAATGGAATCTTTCAATTCTCTCTTGAATAGTTTCAATTACTGTTGACATTTTCTGTGGATTTTTCTGAATATGAGACATCAATATCAATATATACTATCACTCGATATTTTGGCACACTACATAATTCGATCCATTTGTAAAATAAATGTAAATATTATGAAATGTGACCTTATATATCACAAGAACGCATTCTTATCAATAAATAAATAAATGAAAGACCCGCAATAACACATTTTATGTCGCATGTAAATATTGTAATTGCGAGTCTTTTTCTAAGCGAGTATTACATTTAAAAAATGTAGGTTTGTATAATTATTCTCTTTTCGTTGATGGAAAAAACAGTGACGTCAGGATAAAAGTTTGACGTTTTGTCTTCACTATTCTTTCCAATGCTAGGTATTGTAATATATATGTAATACAGCAAAATAGGTAAACACAATTTTTTTTATATATATGCAATATACGTATATCACGTATCGTCAAGTCATAATTGAAATTACTACAAATACAAGAAACTATTTTGTTATTTTTTTTTTTTACTATGTAATGCTACACAACGTAAATTTATGAACATTTTATTTATTTTAAACCCTAAATATGTACATTTATTTCTGCATATACACGCGTACGTAAATATTTTAAATGAATTTTATTAAATTTTTGACACATTGACACAACTCATGTATTATTAAGGAGAACACATTATCATTGTGAAGTTGTAATTATGTACTGAATAATTACAATGAATTGTTAATTCTGGCGTCTGCTATCGGTTTACTCCAAGGTATTTTAGATTCCGTAAAAACAGTATGTAGACAGCTTTCAAATAATGGAACGATGGATGTATTAATTTGAAAAAGTGTAACATGTGTTCGAAAATTTGTCATCAAAAATAATTTCGCTGTAGCATAGTTGGATAATGCACCTTTCCCGGTTTGGAAAGAGATACAGGTTCGAATCCCGGTTGCGCGACAACATTATTTTTTGTTAAAAATTGATTTTATATGTATATCTTCATAATTAATACATGTAATTAGTATTTGAAATATATATTTATTGGATTTTTTTTTACATATTTTTATCTTATTGTTTTTTGACGCTTGTGGCCTGTATATTTTTGGTACTCTTAATGGCGATTTTTTTGTAGCGTTATTTGTATGACATCACGCAATATTTTGTGGAGATTAAAATATTTTTTACATGTCAACCGATTATTTCATCAAAAATGTTTTCCACATTGATTGAATTTACAGCGTGCTATGGTATTCGCGTTAGGCTTAAACCGTAAATAAATATAAAATAAAACTTTCATTTTTCAGTTCGAGTTCGTTGACCCCCCCTGCAGGTATGTGTGTGTGTGTATGTGTAACGGCAGCGGCCCGGCAGGTGGTGTGTTGCACTTCTGAATGAATGAACGTCACAAGTGTCGGTTCTTATTCACCGGGACTCCACAATGTGACGCAGAAAACTAACACATTACCGTTTTTCGAGCGGGTGTCGGTTTAGTATGGAAGGGGGGACATTGTTATTAGGTTTTTATTTTGACTTAGGTAAGTCCATCGATAGCGGCTACATTTAGAAAACAATCTGTGATTCAGATTCGTACAATTCAAATGCGCGAGTTATTAAACATAGCGCATCGCTGATTGTCCAATCAGCATTGTTTTGCCGCACAAATAAAATTAGACAATTTTTTAAACTTATTGATGTCGCTTACAGATTGTTGGCAATTTCGATAAAAGTAATGTACGGTCATTTCACCTCGTTTTTCATGCTGTTTTTGGTTTTATATCGAGTGCCGCAGTCAGCGAAAGACGGCGTACGTGCCTCTGTAAGAATTCCTCCCTTTTGAGGTTAGACAGAAAAAAACTTGCGCAATGGAAAATCCCACCAAGACTGACACTCATTTCTTGATCAGTTTTATATACTTGCTGTTTACATTCACGAAGACGGATGGTACGTAATACGGGTACAGTAGACATTTTGAGATAGGAGTCATTTAGAAATGACTACACAGACAAGTGTTATATATTACTAGGCCCTGTGGGCGGCTATTTTGGCCGCTTCACGGTCAATCTTCTCAATAGTATTCACATTTCAGTGATAGAACTTTCCCCAAGACAAACCACACGTAAATAAATGTAATTAAAATTATTCCATCTTTGTAAGTTAGCTGTCAAAACGAACAAAAATGACGTGAAAATTGTGGATAAACACAGGTCAATAAACGATTTCTCTAAAACATGTTTACATTTCAAATTTAATATATGTATATTTACGTATTATTATTGAATATATATAAAAAAAAAAAAACATTAAAGTAATCTTATCCTAGAGATATTAAAAACACGTTATTTTGTACCATGATCGCGTCTCGCAGACCTGGCCGTTTAATCAAGCACTGGACAGCCATAATGACACTATTGAAGCCGGCATCTAGAAAGTCACAGATGAAGAAGGGGAAACGTAATATTATTGCGGTTAAGTCACAACCGCACCGATAAGTCACACTTTCGTGTAATTCTCGTTCTTTCATCATAAATAGATAAAATAATATTAACATAAAAAAACCGCAGGAGTAATTTTTTTACAACTGCTCGATTTTATTTCCTTCCGCTGTGAGATTGACCAAAATGCACGTGTTCTTATATTCAGAGTCTAAATAGAATTGAATATGTATTTTGGGGATGGTTTTCAGCTTGTCAACAAAATAAACAATATAACTTTATCAGGTGCCGAACCCGTAAAAATGTTTTAAAACGGAGTCCAATACGCTTGCATTGGATGCATTATGGTCTAGGGCAGTTATGGCGAACCTTTTGGGCACGACGTGTCAAAATTTCAGAAAACTCACTTAATTTGATGTCAATTAATTAATTGTTTGTTTTTTTATTCATATACATATGTAAATTTGAACGTTGTTGTCGGGTAGGCGTCTAATTGTCATGAGTTATACGCGCTTCGCGACAAAAGGACAAAACACGTACGTCATACACAGGTGCACTGATAGGCTAGAAAATCAGCTAGCCAATGTCCGCTTGGAAATATTTTTGATTGTCTGGTTCTCTCTTTTATGATATGAAAAATAAGTTTATAAAAATCAACCCGTGGGTCATTTAAAAAGCCTGCTTGGGTCAGTGTCTGACCCGCGGGTCGTAGGTTCGCCATAACCAGTCTAGGGTGAACATTTGAAATAAGATCGTTGGTAACGAGTTAACAAAGAACCCTATGGATATTAGTATCATCCACCGTTATCGTAAATACATATTAATTGATAGAAAAAAAAAAGTTTCTTCAGGTGGTATATTTTTGAGTTTAGGTAAAGGTTAGGTTGGTTCGAAAAAATACACTTCATCCTAAGCAGGCGTTGTGATTTGTGATTGTCTCTGAAGTTTGAAAAATGACTCTCATAAATTTGTTCACAGCTATAACGAGTCCTTTAAAAATAAATGAGGTCGTTATTTATAAACGTTAAAAATTGCATTTAGTTGTGTACCTCGTAAAATCTCGTGAAACGAGAAATTTTAATATATTATTTTAATATCTTATCTAGATAAACATTCTCAAAATAATACTTTAGTACTAAAGAAACTAAATGAACACTTCAAAAACACATAATTGGACAATAAACAATATTACAGAACACTTCAGAAGCACACAAATGGACAATGAATAGAATATGTAAGGTATTATATAAAATTATTGTAGTGTAACTCCCTCTCCAAGCACAAGAGCTGGTCTCTTTTTTGGAGAGGTAAGCGAAAGAAAAACCATGTATGTATGTAACCATCTATTTAAAAAAAATGAATTTATTTTGCTATTGTATTTTCGCTAAATTAAATTTTAAAAAATATATATATGTGTGTGTATATTCAGGCCTATTCTCATGAAATGAAGGTGATTGTTACACCAACCTTCAAAAATAGACAGATAGTTTTGACAGATTATGGTACGTTTATCTCCCTCACTCCCTCACTCTCTCTCCCTCTCTCTCATTCAAATATAACACTATTTTTGAGGGTTGGTGTAACAATCACCTTCATTTCAATATTGCAATTTTGAGAATAGGCCTGATTACTTTAGCTCGCAGTCTGTCATCGAATGCCGCTGAACAAGCGCTTCTCCAGCGCGCGAGTGTCAGGCACATTTGCCGATTATATTAATTACCATTCGTCTCGCTGTGTATTCGGCATCTGGCAACACTGTCGTGATTACACGCAACGATTGTGTCATGTGTTTATTTTTATTTTGTACCGACATATTTTTAATGCACGGTATTACAATATTTTTCATTGAACGTGCGCTGTACGAGTACGAGACGAATATCAACATTGGCCTTGATTAAACAGTTCTCACATTTAAGATATTGCTGATTACGTAATAATCTATTTATTTTTATTTAGAGTGAACGTGTCGGTGCCGATTTATGACCATTGCGTGTGATGTATTTATGTTAAATATGAATTAAATGTAGTAATTAATATACATATAAAATTAATTTTATCGAAAAATATCGTTGTACGTAAAAATAAGGTAGACGGCTCTTAATATCAAAATGGTAACATATAGGTTCGAAAGTTTGTCGCTGTAGCATAGTTGGATAATGCACCATCCCCGGTTTGGAAAGCGTTCCAGGTTCGAATCCTGGTGGCGCGACAACAATATTTTTCGATAAAATTGATTTTATTTGTATATCTTTCTAATTAATATATTTAATTCATTTTTAAAATATCACAGCCCTATGTTTTGAATAATTACAACTTCACAATAAGAACGTGTTGTCCTAATATATTTATGTATTAAAAATGCTCTTCTTTACATTTTACTCATACTTTTATTTATTTACTTATCTATAGAGGTTAGTAAAAACAATTTCAAATAGTGGATTAGTTAATTTGATTGTGTCGATTCATATATTTTTCTCTTCTCTATGAGAATTTTGTCTGACTTCATACTTGATTCACACACTATTTTAAAAATAAAATTTAAATTGGGAGGATTTTGTTGTAATTTACGAATGACTTTTGTCAGTAGTATGTCTTAATATTAAATCACATTCGTAGACGCAGGGATTGAAGGATAATTAAAATGAAGAAGAATAGGACGGCAGAAGAAAAAATTCGTAATTTGTAGAAAATGACAGCTATATAATTTTAAAATTTAAGAAGACAATATTACAAATGTTTTCCTCTGCCGTTCTCTTATTCATTTTGATTTTCCTTCAATCCCTTCTTAGATTGTAAAATTATATAGCTGAACTTTTTTACTAATAACCCATGACATTAAAATACTATCAGTGTTACTTATACTATAGTGTTGAAATTGAATGGTTACTTAGAATAATTGGAAGCATTCAAAATGTATGAAAATCCTCAGAATTCCAATGAATAATGTTATCCCTTTTCATACTGTATAGCTGTCTCCCATTATAGATATAAATACAAGTTGTTAAGTTAAATTGATAGATTGATAATGCCCTTGCAAGGCGATACGCGTCTCAAGTAAATTAAACGAGTAAAATAAAATAAAAACAAGTGTTTTATTAACCACTAAATTGAGTTTAAATACATCAATGTATTTAAACTCAATTTAGTGGTTAATAAAACAAAGATAATAAATAAAAATATGAATTTTAACCACAAAGTTAATAATTTTTAAAGTGTTTTCTTTTCGCATATGTGAAGCTTTCCTTTGTTTACTGGTCGTTTTTAGCTCTTGTGCGCTTTAGTACCTGTTCGTTGTCAGGAGATCTTTAGCATACGTCGATGCAGCCACATTTCAAACGTCCATTTTATCGTCCAGACCTTGTTTGCACGGGTATACTATTTGGTTGCATTTTATTGCTCCCCAACGTGTTCTTTATTTACAAAAGTGCTTGTTGCCCGCGCATACGACGGCACGTGCATATTTATGAATCAACCCAATACGTAAATGATACCCTGGAACAACATGTTATGAGATATCAATTTTTAGATTTATTGGCGGAGTTTAGTTCATCGCTCTTGCGGTGAAATTTTTACAAAAATCTCGCTATATAATTGAAGGTAAACTGATTGCTGATTTCGGACACGCATCTGGTGCACAATATTTTATTTATCTCGAAGATATAAGCATTTAAAAAAGTCGTAGTTATGTGATTATTTTAATTAATTGAAATATTTTATTGGTTCCAAATTATATATAAAAATCAAAACATAAACTGTTGCGTACGAGCATAGATGCCGGAAGAATTCAGGACACGGAAGGAATTTGGCACTCACCACAATCCGGATTCTGCTGGCACCTCCAACGATGTGGACTGTATATTTTTCACTCACAATTTTCGTCGAGAGTTCCCACAAAATATAGACGCAAAGTCTCGAGATTCGTGTAACATTGTTGTAATCGTACTGGTTCAAGGTCGTCGGCGCGGCCGGGAAGGGAAAAGAGGGGGGAAGGCACAGTGCATTATTTTTGTTCAATAATTAATATATTTATACACAAATAAATATATGTCCCAAACATAAACGATCATCAAAATTTGAGCGGCGACTATTTTTTGTCAGGTGATTTAGGGTCTGAAGCAAAGATGTAGAATAATAATGGCTTAATTTCGCAAATACATAACTTGTACACAATCCTTAAACATTTTCGACTCGTAATTTAGTCATATATCCACTCGTGAAACATTGTGGACTGTATCTGTTGTACACTGTATTATTTGGTTTTCTTGTTGTCTCGTAAAATTGTAAATTGACAGTTTTAAAGGGAAAATTATGTGCAAAAAATTCAATTTTAATAAAAATGCCAAATGATACGATACCTCGTTATTCCGCGATAAAATTAATTTGATTTGTTTTATAATGTATTATTTGTCCGTGATCCTTGCGAGTGCTCCCCGCTCCCCGCGCCCCGCTTCCCGCTTCCTCGCTATCTCGCGGAGCGGAAACATATTTCAAACATCGCGCCGCGGCGGTTCGGCCATCGGTGCCTTTCTGCTTTTATATGTCGCTGGCTAATGGATCCGTCGCGTCGGATTATTCATTCACAAACCCTTTGATAAAACGCGAGGATTTCTGTGAGAACTGTCCGACCTTTCCTTCGGGCGCCGCGTCTTATCGCTCGTCCATTTCGTAATAATAATAATAATAATCGTGGACACTTAAAGCTGCAGTCGATTCGTCTATCTGAGATGAAAACTAATGTGTTCACTTAATGGACAGCCGTCCTCCACCGCGCCTGGACCTCAAAAGGCTTAATCGCCTTGAGGCGCGACGGATATATATGTACATGTGCGTATTTACTTCATTCTGAAAATGGTATTAAACATATATAAATATATCTATTAAAATGGCTAGCTAGCTATCTGGAGTAACACACATCATGTGCGATGCGACGCGTCGTTTTATCCTTGTTCTTAATCTATATATATTGAATTCGAACTGTAAAATCGGAATCATCGCAAGGTATGGGAGGGAAATAGGGAAACCTCCGTACAGGATGAAGTCGGTGATGGGATAAGGGTTCTAATCGAAGGACCGATGATCTCGGAGAACCGGGATTCGAAAATACTGCTCGCCTTACCTTGTATATGACGCCTCCGTCACACCTGCGGTCTCCGCCGAGATCACACAAATGGCACGCGGATGAGCCGATCTCCGATCGCAATTGAATACGGCGATGTCACAAGTTCACCCGCGGCACACAAACATCAAACAATACGTGATCGAAACACAATATCACCAAAATACAGTGCTGGTGGACTGGAGCTGAAATGTCCACACCGCGAATGCTATCGTTATGTCGAGATCGGTCAAGTTGACGTCTGCTTACGTCAAGGTCACAATTCACGCTGACAAGACGAGCATGAGGAAATCTGCGGATGGGAAGTTACACCCCTCACTGTCCCCCTGCAAGAAATATTTTTATTATTTATACAATGTATTAGTATACACACAGCAGTGAGTAAAGTACGTCGTTTAAATACAAACACATATCACCGTATAAACAAATAAAATCGCTGTTCCTGGTCTCTTGCGTTGGCACCGAGGGTTTTTTTTTTGTCTTTCCTCCTTTAAACACTTTGACCGATCTAAACCAAATTTTGCATAGTTACGCTTTAGGACTCTGCGCGAAATATAGTCAGTACCTTGCCATCTCTGTGATGTAAACATGTGTTGTTTTGAATGCCATCTATTCCAAATTTTGCGAAGTATTTCTTTAGGATCCTGACAAAACATAGGAATCCTCTCCCTGGCCACGCCACCACTTCCCGAGATATAAATGTGTATTATATTAAACCACATTCACGCCGTTATACACTGTCTTGTCTATTTTTTTTAAAGTTTATTACTCTTTGTAAACCCGATCGGCGTAGGTTTGCCGCGGTGCTTACAGAATCTTAACATCGTGAAATAATTCTTAATGGCTCGATTTGTATATTGAGGGACGGATTGCTATTCAGATAAAGTCGTTGAAACCGCACATGCGTGAGTATCCATCAAAACCATCTGTTTGCTATGCTCTCCTGTTACTTTGTTCTGGCGCCGCGTGGTGGCGGATGCGTGCGTCGCTTTGCCGATTTCGGCTCACGTGTGCCGCAAGTAAAAATAAATATAATAATACTTTATTTATTGGACTGGTGTCGATACCGGCTGTTTGCGATGCCCTCCTGGTACTTTCTTCTCGCTGACGCCGGCGCGGAGGTGGGATGCGCTATTGTGCACCTTGCTGATTCGATTTCACGAGCGGCGCCAATACCGACCTGTCTACCCACGCGGCCATTCTGCACTCCGGGTACATACAATGGCGTTCCGTGTTCTCCATTCATAAAAATAACATTAAATCTGTGCAGGTACTTTCCATTTTATTTGATTAAAAACGATAATCTGCACTTGAAATAAAATTTAAGTAATGTTTGAAGAGACGAAAACAAAATACAGTAGTATGAGACGTGTGTCTCGCGCGGGGAAATTTGAAATATACAAATTTGGAGTTGTTAATTCAAAATGTTTCTTGTTTGGGGGTGCAATTTTGTCTATTATTTATAATATATATAACTTAAATATTCACATTTTGATTATATATTATGAATGAATTATTTTTGATCATTTATTGGTTACTAGTTATCTGAATGTGCAATGTAATAAAATTTAATAAATGTAAAATAATGTAATGTTAAAAGTCTATTAAGTAATACGAAATAATTGTATTTGGATAAAAATATTGTTGTGTACAAAAGAGAAGAGTTTAAATTCAGAATATTATTGGAATATCCAAATATAGTGATATTTCCAAGCGTTTTGGGTATTTTAGCGCAGACAAGATAAAAAGTTGTCTATTTGTACCCGGCAATCGTGCACATCCCAACATTTGTACAATATGCAAATGGCATCGAGTTTCTGTTTTATCGCCGCGACTGTTGTACATATTTCCCAATGGAGTCGGGAGGTTTTACCAATAATACTTCTATTGATAGAGGCCGCTCGCTCCGCGCACGGCCATCCGAATATCTCGAAACCGGTTCCCCGGCCGGCCGCCTTAGACAAATCCACACAAAACCAACAAACAGCGATGAAAAAACCAATTACTAAAGGTGCATGTGGGTTGTAATGAATATCCCGGTGGCGGGGAGTATTTACCTTTGTACAGACAATGAAAGCTCGTTTATTGATAATGAAAGCTCCTTGTTTCCATGCGTCCCCGGTATGTGTATATTATTACAGCAGGCGCTTTACGGCGAGATGCACGAATGTCTCATTCTGCAGGAGCTGAACATCAAGAACGGACTTCAATTCCTTCAATTTTTGGGCATCTTGCGAGAAGGGAAGATTGGAGGAGCTGGTTATGGGTGGGCCATATTGAAGGACTTAAAGGAAGAGGAAGATCCCCCGCTCGTCGGACCGACCGAGTGGAAAAGGCAACAGGCACTTCTCTGGTGACATCCCTAAGATCTGCAGGATCCCGAGAAAAGTGTAGAAGCATAGTCAGGAAGGCGTGAGTTCATGGAGATTACGATCCTCAGTCATGAGCGATCGACGTGGATGATTAATTATGATATCTTAATCTATCGTAATCTTTAACAGAAGTTTACAGACTTAATGATTCCCACAGCGACAGGCTGTCTCAATTCATGGAATTCAAGGGAAGGAGGACTCCACGCACAAGAGCTTGGTTGGGGTCAGGACAACAGTAGCTGCGTCACCAGACTCGATGTCCTTGGGGTTATCTTCTGTGGATTTACCGATACGACGGTCGAGCAATGTGAGACGAGTATCTATCCAACACTGGGTGGTAGCCATTTGAGATCTAACCGGGGTAAATATTGAATACAATGATTTGAGCCGTGAATGGATGGGAATCAAACAATTCATAAATAACTTAAGTGCAATAGTTAAGAGTAAGTTTTGGGGTGAAAAACAATTAATAATAGTGTCACCCGACCTCTTCAGGTATCTAATTATTTGACCAATTCCCGGCAGCGTGCCTTAAAATCTCGGATTACAGACATCAGCCTCCGCTTTCTTTTACAATTGTGACCTTGGTAAAACGAATAGCTTTTTTTTTGGTCGCGATGGTTGTCGCCAAACGGTTCGCTTTTTTTTTTAAACCGAGTTTGAGAGTTTGATAACTGAATTATATATAAAATCGAGATAATGGATTGTCTTCGGTCACGAGTAAACAATCTAAAACAATTGACTTGAAACATTATAAAATGTGTTTTGATATTATTATTATTAATAGCTAAATTGTGCTGATTGTAGTTTTCTAATAACAGAATTGCCGAATGTCCGAGGACCAACGTGATCACAATAACCGGTGCCTACATTTATTTATTTTGTGTTTCACGCAGTTGAAACAGACTACTCACGAGTTGTGTACTGAGAGGCTGCTAAATTTAGATAAAGCCATTAGCACGTTTCTGTATAGCCTGTGTAAATCGCAGTGGAATTTCGTTCATTCATTTGAACAGATGTTTCTGTAGGTTTTTTTCAAAACACCTTGTTGTAACTTTTATTTGAAGATGATATAATATTGTTCTTCGCGCCGTTTATATCTACTGATGTTAAAAACAAATGACACTCGCTGTGTTTACTTTGCGTTTTTGCAATCAATGTTTGATTTCGGTTTCTGTTTACCTACTACGTTATTTATTTGTGTACCCGATGTTGAAACACCGCCACTGAGCGCAGAACGTGTACAATCTGATCGTTGAGAAGGTGATACGAAGATAAGAGTGAAGAAAGTGTACGTATAGGAGAAAAAATATTATATTATTTGAGCGCGCTTAGATTCAGTGTTTACATCAAATCGTACATTTAAATTACGCTTTCATAGCGGTATATTTATTATCGACTTGACGAAAAGTGAAGAGGGATTTCTTTGTCATTTCGTTATATTTTAAATAAATATGTTAAGTGTGATTTAATTATATTATCATTTTTAGGCCAAGATACATAAGGGTAATTAATCCTTGACGAAGATGCCACGTATTTTTTTTTTAACTCCAATAATGCCCGCGTCGAAAACTTGCGACAGAAAAAGAGACAGCGATAAATGTCAAAATGTCACGTTGGCTATCTTTATTCTATGGTCGTCAACCACGTGACAGTGTGCGGCGTCAGTAAATAACGATTGACATTAAACCAAATTATTATTTCCAGTAGTGATATCATACGGTGGTGACCCATAGAAATATTATTCAACTCAAGAACACTAATTCGTCTGAAATTTGAAAATTGTCTGAAAATCGAATACATTTTTTATCATTTTAAAATTATTGTTTCAGCCTAGAGTGGCGCTTATCGCCTGTGATAAGTCTCACGAAGACTATCGCTTAACACGGGTAGCGCGTTGCTTTCATTTTTTACTCTACTGTTATTGTAAACAACTCCTTACTCAGTTATATTGCCCCATTTTATGACCAGCGATAAAGTGCGACTCCTGACTTGGCCGTGAGAGAAACGTGCACACAGCCATCAGTCACTCACTCTTGCGACTATTTGTGGAAGGAAACGCAATTCATTATCAAAATTGAGAATCTAACCATATTCGTTAAGATATTTTAAATTCGCACGACTCGTGTAAGTTTGTACTGAGGTTTGACGAGGTTGACTTCTTGCCAAGCAGGCGCAAAACTTTGAAACTCGTAAGGCGCGCAAAGGCTTAAATGTGTCCGACAGCCCGCATTTGAAATCGAGGTTTATGTTGCGTTGTTGATTTATGGTATTTTAAGCGGAGTCGTCAAAAATCTCCCGATTCCGAATCCATTTAAAAAAAAAAACTTTTATCGATGATGTATGCTTAATACAGTAAAATACTAATGTAGCAGATAAGGCACCAATTTAGTGTTTTTACTTTTAATGCTCCTTATTTTTGTAATAAAGCGACATTGAAGTATGAAACTAAAAAATACATTATTATAATTTATGTGCGTCATGGGTACTTTATAAAATAACGCGAAGTGGAATGTGTACGCTTCAGAAGTCTGGGGCGAGAGCGAATCATCAATACCGAATGCATATGCGAATTATCTCGCTCCAGCGTACGCAGCTGAGAACTGTGTACGAGTGTTTCTTTCTTTGTCTTTTGCTCGCATAAAATCGCTCGGATTGTAAGGTAAAGCCGGAACCGCAGTCGGTAAACTGTCTCAAAAAACAGTACACCAGTATTCACGTCTCGACACGGGCCGAATTTACCTAAACCCTTCTTCGGGTATGCAGGTACCCGAATCTCGTGATGTATTTAGTGTGTTTTATCTGCGCAATAACACGAATGGAAGCTTTATTTACAATTTAAAGAATGTCACTAGCCGGAACTGTATTTGCGAGAATCCCGCGAACCGGTGCTATATTTGCGAGAACTCCGGCAACGACTCCATGTACGAATCGCACTGGGCGATTACTATTGTATCATCAGCGCGTGACGAGTACATGGTTAATGTCTATGTGTAATATTTAGTTTGTTCTCTGAATAAGGAATTCGTAGAAATGATTCGAGGTCTAATTTATTTACCGCCCTCTCGTGTCTGTTGTGATGCCGGCCTGTTTCTAGGAAACGTCTATTTCAGTGCGAAAAAAAAAGCAAGTGTAAATAATATCGGTCGTGTTTTTTGCGCGCGTTACTGTTGCTGATTTGTAATTAACTCTGTGTACCTGGAGGAACGAATTACAGGACGCTCTAAGATCGAGTACAACGATCGGTAGGCGCGACGTGAACGACTGGAAGCTAAGATGTATCTTATGTGTTGTATCTCAAATGTCTTTCTGTCTAAGGTTGGCGTCCAATATACAGTGGAACCTCGCTCAACGAGCATAATTCGTTGCTGAATCGTGTAATGCGAAACACTCAGCGAAACAATTTTTCACATAGGAACCAATATAAAATTCGATAATGCGTTCCATGCCGAAAAAAATACTAGAACAATTATAATTATTAATTTATTATTTATATTAGACATTTGTTTTTGTCTACGCTTAGAAATGTTGCGAATATGCGATGTGCGATGCAACAGTTTTCCATCTCCCTTATTGCGATGTGTGGTTGTTGCTCTGCTGAGACTGTTGCCTCCTCCTCCCCTGACAAATTCTCCTTCACAACTTCTTGCTGTGGAACAAAATGCAGCTCCATAAGCTCTTCGGTGGTCAGCTCCTGTCTATGCTCTTCCGCAAGCTTATCGATGTCGTTGAATCTACCCCACAATTCACAAATGTGTCATAAAACAGACTGTTAGCTGAGAAGGACCAGTTGTCTCCTTGTCACTCGTTATGTGAAACGTCGCTCGTTAAGCGAGTCATGTTTTGCTCGTTAAGCGAGGTTCCGCTGTATATAAGGTCGCTGTCGTCACATCGGCGTTTACTTTTATAGCTTGCATCAATATAAAAATACTTAGTACAAATATTATAATTCATTTCATTTACATGGAGGCTTGTTGGCCGCTTCCTACCCCGCCAGGTACATATAAAGTACCTGTTCTGAGGTAGGTAGCAATAAGGCTCCATAAGCTAGAATATAAGTCTGAAGTAAGGTAACAAAATAAATTAAATGGTAAAAAAACATAAAAATTATAAAAGTAAATTTTTGATTCAAAATAAAGATATGTAAGAAGTAAATGAAAATAAACAAGCAGGGAGCAAACAAAACAAAACAATGCACAATGAGTTGTAAGAAATCATATTTCTCATTCCGAATAACGTGTCTGGACTACTCAACTTTCCCTCATTTCATAGTTATATTGACTTATTAATACGTCATAGTACCTCTTCATTGGTAGTATGGTCAACCCAGGAGATCATTAGCATATGCGTCATGCATAGGGAAACAGATACATTACATTGGAGTAAAAAGTGTCAATTTATTTTTAAATATACAAATTAAGAATGTAGAGGGTCTTGAAAATACAGAAGCGCCATGTTATTGAATAGAGAGCGTGATATTGACCACTCGTATTAAATAACAAAACTAGAATGTAAAACCCGTCATATGACGGTCGCACACAGGACGGCTTCTGTGAAAATATATAATAAGTAATTTAAATAATTTACTTTGTATTGTACGGTACAGCGGCAGCGGCATTGCAGTGTTCTGATTTCTAAATTTCTAAAATTATAATATTGTAATTGATGGATTTGGATTTTTTCTATTTGAAAAATGAACAAAATGGTCACATATCCACGTAATTCGCACTTCTAATTAAAACTTTACTTCGATTTATTTAATGTATCGGTTTCATTTCAAATTTGCCTTCATAAAGACAGCGATAAACGTAAAGCTAGGCTATAAATAAAATATCTTTTATTTCGTAAAGATTTGTGATTTATATTGTCATCTTTATCTTTTTATATTTCTCTTTATCTTACCAATGATTACAAATAGTATTCCTTTTTACAACAGTGTAATTGAATTTTTAATAATTTCTCAACTCGATACTAATAATTCGTGTCAAATAAAATATGGGTGCCGGGTATCTTTGTAAAGAGATGTACATGATAATAATGGGGGGTTAAAATTCCCTGTTTACTTTTATGTTAGGTTAAAAGAAAGGGCTTATTTGTACATAATTGCATTAAACAAAGTATTTTATCTTATTATTTAAATGCATTAAAGATTATTTGAAGGCAATATTATTTTACATATATACATATAACATAATTCAATCAAATCTTAAAATTTGTTATGACACTTCGCTAGCGAAAATTTACGTATTTCTTTACATGCATCTGGCATATTCTGTTTCTTGATTTTCAAAAAATGATTTGTAAAATAAAAATATTATCTATGCTTAATTGTAATTAAGTAGTATCTTAGAATAAATGCACGCCATTGTACATATACAGTTGTCCGCGCCTAATTGATTGACCTTTTTTTTTGTATTCCTTGGGAATTAACTATGTAACAATCAGTTTATTAGTTTTACATAAGTGTAAAGGTCCTATCTAAGTAATAGTTTTAAAAAAGTCTAATCTATTCTATAATTTCTGATATAAATTAATAATAAAATCCCATATTCTCATAAAAAACGCAGAAATATAATATGTGTACAGCGGAAAATTTTCAAGATTAATATTAAATAATAAAAAGAAACTATAATGTTATTCTCATATTTTATTTATACAAAATGGAGTTTAACGATGCGGATTTTACGTTTTATAAACAATATCGTCTAAATGCCGTCCATTTCTCCATTTGAAAAGGAAGCCTTAAATTAACTATATACAAGTACGGTAATTAGGTGGGGATAGTGGGGGAGATTTGGGGGGGAGGAATCAAAATAAAGGAACATCGTTAGTAAAGATGATTACACATTATAAATGATCAGACGTGTCGAAACCGGCAGCGTACTTTATACCATGTTTAGAGTTTTTATTAGACTTTTTTTACTCTTCCAATTAATATAAAACCCTCATGATGTTAACAATAATGAGGTAGTTAGTTAAAATGTCAAAGTGATTAGCGCTGATGCACATGTAGCAGTAGATTAGTTTGTCTAGTAAAATAACAATTATGCAAATAAGTACACTGGACTATATAAAATAATTAATATCGATTTTGAAAAATTATGGAAATATAGTCGATTCTGCTTAATCGGGTCGAGGAACAGAAACCAAACTATGGAACTAATAGTAATTTACATCGCTTATTTGGGACAGTAAATTTAAGATTACAATACATAAGTTTAATATTTATTAATAAGTTCCACAAATCCAGAGAGTTAGTGCTAAAATTTGTCGCTGATAATTGGCGAGCTGTAAAAACCAACGCCATGTAACCTTTAAACCTTTAGATATTTCCGAAATTTTGAGCAATGAGGGAAATGAGGACATGTATTCGACAATAGATAACAATTTACCACGTTACGATGAAAATAAAGAATGGGGATGCAATTGTTGAAGCATTAAATCGAAACATCAAAAATTAGATGAAGAAGACGTTGATGATTAATATCCAACTGTGCCTGTAAGTAATCGGGAGCCGGCGATGAAGAGAGCCCCGCGTATTGCGTAAAAGCATAGATGCCGGAAGAAACAGGATATTCGGAAGGAAGTTCCACTCACCACAATCCCAATCTTCTGGCACCCCCAAGGTGGACTGTAACTTTAGGTTTTGTAACACTATCTCCGTTCAGGGTCTTGAATCCTTCAGATTGCACAGGACAGACACTTAGACACACGTCTCACTCGTTTGTTATGCTGCGAAATTTACTCGTTATCGCTCCGGTTCAGGGTCGCCGATCGACTGACACGGCGGCAGGTGAAGAAGGGAGGGGAGGTGGAAGGCACAATATATGTCCCAAACACCACGTTCATCATTTAATTTTAAGCTCGCTTCGGTCCCTTGGTCCCGATGTGTCCTAATTAAGCGGAATCGACTGTACTTCAATTTGTCAGATATAATTCAACATTTTAAAATTTGGCCATTTAACTTTAGATTCCGGGCCTCGTCCGCCTGCAGTCGCGGTGCCCCGCACGCGCAGCCACTCGAACAATCCAGCGTGAAATTTGCACGGAACAAATAATAATAATAATAATCGGGAGTGGTGGTCCTCGCGGCCTACGCATGTCGAAGCGCGCACCGCACACGCCGCGATCGACGCGACCGAGGGCGGCCATTCGTGTGTACCTGTCAACGGGGCCCCCCGCCGCATCCCAACCCGTGGGTCGCCCGCGGCCAGGCGGACCATTCTCGGAACGTTCGAGAAGCGCTCTCCTGTAATTTTGTACCATTTACCGCCCGCATTATTATTACCCTTTTGCTCGTCTCGGGTTTGAGAGCTTTTTCGTGGTTTTGTTGTTTTTTTTTTGGTAATTTGATGCACGTTCAGTTTGTTCTTGCAGTCAATAAAGCAAACGAAATTTACGGGATATTTTTTCGCCATTTAAATTACGGGTAATTACGTCATCACATACTTTCATATTGGTACAGTGGCAGGACACGTGTTTCTTAATTCAGGTGTCTTGGGTTCAGTTCTAAAATATTTACATCTTTTTTTGATGTAGAAATGTATCATTATAACGATGACTTGCAACGAATAGTGAATATTCGGCTGGTTACGATGCCGAATACAGAATATTCGGCTGGTTACGATGCCGAATACCGAATATTCGGCTGGTTACGATGCCGAATACCGAATATAAGGCTGATTACGATAACGAATAGCCGATTATTCGACCGAATAGTGAGTATTCAGCAAATCTAGCGCGTAATTTACAAATAATGTGAGAATGACCGACGCGATCCATGAGCCCCTTACTATACCCTCCACGTTTCGACTTGTTCACTTTGTTTCTCAAAGTAATCAAACAGTATCGTTGTGTTTTATTTTACTGCGGAGATAATCTAATATGAGGTTTCAACGAGTTCAGCCTCCATTGCCTAAAGGAGAATCGGATGCAGGTACTAGTAAAATTAAGACAAACAGTCGAATGAATCTTCACGAGTGCATTGATGTTAAAACCTGGGATATAAACGACACTATAGCCAAACATTTTCATTACTTAATTAGCGAGACGTTAGCCCTAGATAATGAGCCGTTAAATATGGTTAAGAGGCCAGGTTTATTTTGTGATTATTATGAAGATTCTATCTAATAATGTTTGCTGTTTATTCATATTTGCATTACCTATCATATTAAGAAAAATAAAAGTTCACCAATTTTTATGTTTATGTTTGCGATTATATTTCTAAAATATATATAAAGCAAATTTACAAATAGTTTTACTTTAATCTATAATTCATTACATTACAATCTAGATGTGTTTTTCAAAGTAACAAAGTATTCGGCCGAATAGGCAGAATGCCGAATATTCGTTCCAAGCCTAGTTTTTATATATATTTTCCAGCCATCTCGTTTTGGATCTACTTATTCGTCGTCTTAGAGGCCTCCCTAATTGTATGAATTTTGTGACTTTCGGCTCATCACGCACGTCGTAAAGTTACTAGGTAGTCACAACGCCTACGCCACGATCCGTTTTCTACAACCCGTCAAATGCTCCGAAATTTCTCTCAAGTATCCAAATTGTTAGCAATGTGTCTAATATAAAAATCTTAATATTAATATATTGGACAATCTGTACATACGTTAGAACTTTTTTTTTAAAATTGGTAATATTAGTTCGGATGAATAAAGAAAATACATTGTTAAAACAATAAAGAAGGAAATAAATTATCCGGGCCTCCAGTAAACTAACTAACTAAAGATAAAATATCGTTAGAGGCATAGATGCACAATTATAATTGAAATACTTCATTTTGATTAATGGACTACGTGATGAGTATATTTTTAAATGGTTTGAATTGTACAACTGTAATATTTATTTAGTTCACCGAATTTTCCTCAATGCAGAAATGTCGTTTTCAGTGCAGCGAGGAGTTTATCGAATTATCGACCCTTTGTCAGGGCTGACTCGCGCCAGTTTGCCTGGATAACGTGGTTGCCAGCGGTGACGGACGAACACGGTTCAGCATTAATTTACCGAGACATGCGACGGATCGAACGGGAAAATGCCTTCACACGCCCGCACGGACGCGTCGGTGGAATGATCGTCTGGTTAGACCGTGCCCTCAGTAACCACGTTCTAAGACAGAGGCAGATCTTTGTAAAAAACTGTACATACTATATATTTTAATAATCTGAGGCCAACCCTGCAACAACACTATATATATATATCGGTTTTGTGCTGATCTGAGTTATGAATGTCACAATGTTATACATCTTCTTGGGAATATAATATTAAATAAATAAATATACTATTTAAGAGGCGACAGTACCCCCCTCATACACGTGTCAAATTATAAATCGCCGGCACTGCCGAAAAAAATTGATTAGCTTTTACAGGCTCCTTTCCAGTAATTATTTTTAATATATATAAATATACGCATATGGTATAACTTATTTTAATTTTTTATTTCAAACACTACAAAATTCTCTTGGTACACTTAAATTTTTTAATTAATTAATTAAATATTTTCATACTTTATTGGATATTGCAATATAAGAGACCGAACGTGATTTTTTTTTTTTTTAAGATATATTTAATAACCATCCCAAAAATATTAATTTGTGAAAGGCAATAATTTTCGTTTAAACCTTTTCCAATCAATTTATTAACAAAATGTATCGTATCTATATATAAATATGTTGAGATTAAGAGTACCAAAGATACCAAAGATATTACGATAAAGATTAAATAGGGTTCCGGCATTATATGTTTTTTGATTCGTTTTTATATTCGAACCTATAGGTTACCTTTTTGATATTAATACATTTAATTGTTCCATTATTTGAACAAGCCGTCTACCTCATTTTTACGGAATCTCAAATACCTTTGAGTAATCTGATAGCAGACGCCAGAATTATCAATTAATTTTTTATTACATTTTGGACACATTGATACAACTATATTATTAGGAGAACACATTCGTATTGTGAAATTTGTCGCTGTAGCATAATTGGATAATGCACCTTCCCCGGTTTGGAAAGAGATCCAGGTTCGAATCCCGGTGGCGCAACAACAATATTTTTCGATGAAATTTATTTTATATGTATATCTTTCTAATTAATACATTTAATTCATATTTAAAATATCACAGACCGTCTGTTCTGAATAATTACAACTTCACAATAAGAATGTGTTCTCCTAATAATAAAATTGATTGACAGCACGCGTTGTTGCTTTTTGCAAAAAAATTCGAAAACTTTATAGTAAATAGACTCCAAAAAGAAAACTCGCGTATCATGTACTTACTGCCGCCTCTTACACAATTTCTAAGTGAGCTTCTCTTCAACAACACTGTATACAGCGCCGGCGCTAGACTTTTTTCCGCCCTAGTAACTTAAGTGAAGACAATGTTTTAAATTTTTGTAAAACCATTCCCATAAATTGGCCACTTCCTAGATCGATCGCCCGCGTGCCACACACGTTAGGGGCGGTATTGTGTTAGGCCGGCATTTTGAAACTTGTCCAAGAGCGGCTTTTTACCGCTTTGTGTTGACTACAAATTACTGCTTTATTAGAAAATAACTAATAAACCTTCGGTCGCCCCTTTGATTTGGTCGCCACAGGCAGGCACCTACTCCGCCTGTGCGTAACGCCGGCGCTGACTGTGTATCATCTAAGATGGCCGACGCTCCGTCTATCTAATATATCAACATTTGTAAAAAAGATACACAGTTGATGTTGCAGGGGTGGTCTCGTTTGAATATTAAATATTTTTATTATTATGAAAAAATTTAATATTCAAACGAGATCTTGATCTAATTTTGGTCTTCGTGGTCCCGATCTTGGGCTATAGATTGTAGCGTTGAAATAGGACACTGTTAACTCTTTTAATTAGTTTTTCATCTTTTAAGAGACCGTCCTCCTGTTCAACTTACCGCAACTCTCTCTGTTTGTTTGAACATGTCAAAATAATCATTTTCATGCATGTTGTTAAATACTATATAAACAATAATTATAGACTTTTTCTTTAGATCATATTTTATATCATAGTTTTTAAAATTAGAATTACGTCGTATAAAAATGAAAGTATTTTTTTTAGAATCGATTTTATGGCTATATTATGTAAGTTGTTTTCGAATTGCCTCGCAACTTGCAGCCGGCGTTAGTTGCACATTTTTTAAAAGCTCGCCACCCGCTCGGCCGTCGCGCTCGGCGAGAGCGCTCGCCCGCCGGGGACCGGTTAATGGGCCGGCGGTAATTTCGCGTGATGACAGGCCGGCGCCTGCGCAGTGCGCATCCCCCCCCCCCCCCCTTCCAACCTGCCTCTCAACCCTTGCCTTCGATGATGCACGGTGATCATTGCCGAGAGGACATATATGACGTCAGCGGTGGTACGCCATGATTCGAAGCAAATGATAAAAATCGATATAATAAGAATGACTTGTCTGTTGTACTAAATGAAGACTAAGCTGAAAGCAATAGCCGATTATTTCACCTGTAGCGAATTCAATGGTGTATTTCCGTAACACATATTTTAATTTAATATACAATAGTTGTATGTTTAACAATGAACAGTCTAATTCAAATTGTTATTTGACATTTCGGATCCCATTGCAGGGTCAATTATTAGAACTGATATTGGCCAGAGAGGTCGGAGACACGCATGTATATTATTAGTAAACACTTGTTCTTCAAGTGCTGTCCGTTAACAAATGCTTGCGATCATGTTGGCTATTCGGCTGTTTACAGCTGCCTCGAAAAAAGATTTAGAAGTCTGGCCGAACTCTGCCACGGTCTCGTTGTCATGGTGATTTTTTCCTTATAAAAGTAGGCCAAATTAGGCTGAATGTTTTTAAAAATTAATAACTTTGGTGGGGTTTATTTTGCAGATAAAAAAGAATTTATGAAAGTTTATAATGGCCACATACCCAGTGCAAGGGCGCGTTAAAATGATTGAATTTTATTATGTGTCGCGACGATCTATTTTCGGTGACCGGCTAATTTAAAAAAATGCAGAGTTTGCTCGGCCTACCCGTTCCCCAGATTTGACGGCGCCTGATTTCTTTTTGTGGGGCTACTTAAAAAGCCGAGTTCACATGAACAATTCAGGAGCTTAAACAAAATATTCGTGCAGAAATAACAAATTTGGAGACAGAAACGTTGCGTAATGTAATGCTAAATACTTTAGAAAGAGCAATTATTTGTGAACAAGAAAATGTAGATCATGTAAATGGTGTTGTTTTCCACACATACATTAAAAAAAAGTTTACAAAGTACACTTTCATATAATAATACTTTTTTTTTTTAAATATTAAAATTACAAACGTTATGTATCTCAATTTTTCCTTGTACAATAAATTAAAATGCTTTCCTATACATAATACATCCATCATTATCGGTTGTCCTTCGTATCCGAGTAAGACTGTCCTTTACGATTGTGTATCCTCGGGTAATTTCGCCGTTCTTTCAAAATGGCGTATCTCGAAATTTTTGATTTTACAGCAAAACGATACATATATTAACAAATTGTATCGAATTTTTCACTGTTGAAAAATGATAAAAAAATAATCTTACCGTTTTCTACGGATGTTTATTGATTTAAAGACAAATGTGAGGTGTATTTATTTCGTAAACATTACTTATTACTGTCATTTGTTAGACTAATCACACATCGAAATTAGAGTAGTTACGTCAAAATGTTTTTATGTAATTATTACTTTATTGGAATAAAATTTAGATATGCCTGTTACATTTTTGAATGACGGACGATTATTTAAGATGCTTTTTCTAAATGAAATCTTTTCATGTTGTTAAAAAAATATATATAAAAAATCACATTTTGTAAGAATCACAATATATTTTTCATCTTAACAAAGTCCATCGAATTATTTTATATTTTTACCGATCTGTTAATAAATTTAGGAAGCATCTCCTGCATATATTCATTATTCATCTACCCGGTTTATCTTGCGCAGCCTCTTCCAAAGCCATCTTTTTAATCGATTTTGATCTTCCACATTACCGACGAGTCGACTGCGGCGGTGCGCGGCGCGCGGCGCCGCTCGCTGTGTGGTCTGCTGTCTTCGATCGTTCTTTTGTTAAACCAGTATGCTTAATTGTTTTAAAAATTCACCAAACTAATTAAACAGCATTTTTTCATTTCGGTCCAATGTGCATACGTACATATAATATACAGCTGAGCATCATTATTTACTTAAAATATCAATATTTTCTTGCCCGCCCCACTACATGAGAGTCTGTATCGAGATGGACAGTGTTTTCTCTATATCATTTACATGGCTCAAGCAATATTGATATATGGTAAATAAAAAAATACATTTTTTACAATAACTAGATCATTAATGCTGTAAATATATGATATAATAAAAAAAAATAGAAATTAAAGTAGACTAAACATAGATACATTATTTACAATAACTCAAACAATAACTTGGTGTGAAAACTTATCCACCAGTCACCTCATAATATGGGTCAAGTCTCGACCCACCTCTATTAGCCTGTATTATTTATATGCATATTTTGTATGAGTAGTTGACAAACAGAGAGGACGGCACTTTCATTTCACTTATTATTGTTCACGATTTTTTTATTATACAACAGAATAGTCTCAGCAATAATATGTTTTCTCAATTTTCTAACCAATTTCAAGCAAAAATAACATTGAAATTTTACATGTGAAGAATAGAGGTCTCTCGGATTAGATCATCGTGTTTATTCATACATCTTCTCATACAAGCTCGATGATTATTGAGGCTTCTGACAGGATCATTTGGTTTACCTGGTCGTGCCGAGTCTTTCGCGGACGTCCTCTACTTCTGGTGCCATCAATACTTGCGTAATATATATTTCTTACCATTCTCTCCTCATTCATCCGTTCCATATGACCAAACCGCCTAAGTGATCCTTTCTTAATCTTACTCACTATACTAAGATCATCTTTACATTCTTTACTCTGTCATAACATCGTGCTTGTTCCGTATTATGACAAAGTGAGATGTTTTAGTATTTTCTGTATATAATATAATATTCCTAAGTCAATTTTCACACGTGACACAACGATCAGCCTTGATGGTGGATTCTGCAATGAGATCTGTCGATCAGACACACCTAGTAAACTTTGCGCAGAATATTCTGAATGGACGCGATAACACGGGGAACATTTTTAAATTGACTTTCCGATGTACCGTTCGTTTTGTTGACAAGTTTGCCTGTTAGGTCTATTCGGATGACGGCGCCATACAAAAAAAAATAAAAAAATCTTCTCACTTAACCTAGTTTTAAAAATATATTTATGTGGTATGTGTAAATCTTTCACCTGTACGGCGGGGTCTGCCCGCGCCCCCCGCCGCTCTGCGAACGCCACCGACTGTCGCCATCCATCACTCCAAGGACGAAATATGTCTCCACATAGTTATGAACCTCTCATCACTGCACGGACCGAACATCATATAATAATACATACGATTTGTACGATTATAAAAAAACTACCCGGGTAAAACTAAAAAGAACCGGGTCATCTGAATTAAAGTCGAAAATTTTGCAAAACAATTTAAATTCTATTTATGTTAAGTATTTTATGTTAGTTAAAATTAAATCTGTAATTGTTGTAACATACGAGATTAAAATGTGGCCTTGTTGGGGAATGTGACATTGTTTTGCTTTTAAAAGGCTGCTGTCCAAACCGCCACTGTTCAATTAATTAAATGTATTTTATAGCCAGAACGGAGATCTTAAAATTGACATGTTTTTGATAAAATTCTTTTAAATACATACGAACATGTTTTCAAGAGCAGTTATCGATTGTACAATTGCCACTGTTGCCAGATAATCACTTTCAAACACGTCATTCTCTCTTTTCGTCAATTGGAATTTGCTTCCGAATTCCTCATTTATATATCATTGAAGAATGTAAAACCTGGAGCCTCATGCAGAAGCAATTACAGACCATCCAGGTATTTGAAAATAGAATTCTCCGAAACACCACGCACAAATACTGAACTTGTTGAGTCCTTCCAATCCACATTACTGGCGGTTTATACCCAGCGTTACTCAGGATTCAGATTTGCATCAAAGCAGTTAGGGTTACATTGTTAGGGATGGGGGTGGAGTGTTTATGTTTTGTGCAGGTCCAAGAGTAACAATGTATGCAATATTTGATCCCGATAGGAGATATCCGGGAGGGGAGGGGGGAGTATTGTGGGGTTATTATATTTTACTCAAGGTCCTGGAGTATAGCTGTGTAAAATTTGGAACGGATGACTCTCAATAGAATACACACCACAATACTTTATGGATGGATACTTGACTAAATTTCGAGACGAAAATGTTCAAAGTGTATGTGCCTAATCTTATCCATGACAGAGATATAAGCATTTCGAAAAAAAAACGTAATTATTTCGATTAATTGAAATATTTTATTCGTTTCAAATTATGGATTGAATACAAAAAATTAAAGGTCATCGAATTTCGAGCGGACAGACTATTTTTTGTTACATGATTTAAGACCTGAAGCAAATATGTAGATTAATAATGCAACAATTTCGCAAATATTTATTTCGAAGTACGTAGACTTCAAGTTTAACACGATTTTGTAATATTTCCCGTAACAGTGCAGAATTTGCACATATTCCTTGAACATTTTCGACTCGTAATTTAGTCAGGTATCCACCCATAAGATATGGTGAACTAGGTCTGTTACACCCTGTATATGTGACGGCGGGAGGGTCTTAAAGAATAACTACGCAAAATTAGATTTAGATCGGATTGCGTAGACAACAGACAGACAGACAGACATTCAATTTTACTACTTCGTAATGTGTTATTTTTAATTTGTGAATTTTTTCGGAAGTGTTGAGTATTTTTAAACTAAGCTAAAATTGCTATTTCTATGAGAGTGGGCGCCATTAGGTTTCATACACTTAATGCTGTTATCAAAGTCATGACCGCGAACACCAAACCACACGGCCGAATAAAAAAAAATACTTTTATTAGGTACGGTTCAGACCATCCTGTGACGACTCGACTGGCGGACGACGGCAGCGTTCCGGTACCCGAGCCCGCCTGTCCCACTCCGAGGAACCCGGCTGTCCATAAACCTGTCTCTTTTTTATTTAAACGGAATGCCTACCGCACTGGCTCCCAATATTTCCACAAGATGTTGTCCATATAAATTTCGGGTCTATTAAAAGTTAAACTCATTTTATGCAAATTCGTTTTACGTGAGAAAAAAATAAGACGAAATATCTGAGATTAGGTATGTGATTTTTTCCGATAAATATATTTTTACTGCCTTATGTAAATTTTCTTCGTCGAGAATGTTAAGATTTCGATGTTTACTGCATCGCCCCGGGGCATATTGTGACAGTGATTGTGCATTATTGGTTCTTTTGTGCCGAATACCCTTTTTAAATTAGTTAATTGAAAATGCAGCCATCTTTTTTACGAGCTTTTAAATAATATATAATTACACCAATGATATTTAGTGACATTTATCGCATATTTAGGGAATATTATTTATTTTTCTGGAAACCTCAACAGTGTTCGCGCGATTTGCCAACATAACACGCACAAAAATATAGCGCGCGCACAAATTTTAACAGTACATTAATTAAAAAATAATTTACTAGTGTCTAAACGTTATGTTAAAATACGCACGACACTGCAGCTTTAAAGCTTCTTTACATTTTTTTGCCAGTTTTTTTTTTTTTTTTTGCTTACTGCAAACTTTGAAGTTTACTAATTAACAATTGGTTGAATAGACTGACGGTGGACGACATCAGCAGTGGGACTTTGAAGCTCGTGAACAGATATTATGTTTCAGGCCGATTTTGTTTAGCAGACATTTTGTCAGTTCGCATTTGGTAGACGTAGAGATCAGTTGATTATAATTTATTATAGAGCATCTAACGCCCCAACAGATGACGTCATTAAAACATTTTATCTAAATAATAATGCCACTGCTGTGATCGTGAATGGTGATCGCTGTCGCCACGTGTTGGAAAACCTTTTGGTGGCCGAATTCGGTGCAACAGCTGTGGTTTCAACAGGGCGATGCCACCTCACACACAGCCCTAGCTGTGCTTGAAATTTTGCGAGAAATTTTTCCCGGCCTTGTAATGTCATAAAGTGGTGATATCTCGTGGCCTCCTCGATCAGCTGATTTCACGGCTCCCGACTATTTTCTGTGGGGGTACTTGATAGGAAAGGTCTACGCCAATAAGCCAACAACAATTCCGATGCTACAGGACAATATGACAAGTGTATGAGAATGTTATGAAAAATATGGTTAAAAGAGCACGCATTTGTGCCGCTGCATACATAATTGTAATAATCCAAATAATAATCCAAATTAAAAAATTGTGTTTTAAAATATTTTTTTTAATGTCTCATTTTCTTTCATTGATTGCTGTTGCTATGCAGAGACTGCCGCGCGGCCATAGCTAGTATTTCGTTGAAAACTATTTTTTATAGTGGATATTGGTTACATCATATGCATAAATAGGCAAGAGATAATCAAAACGTTTTCGCTCAACTAATAGTATGACCATACAATGGACAATTGGGACCTATTGAGTTTTTATGACCATACAATGAAAAATATGGACCTATTGAGCTCTTATCTTAATTGAAATGTGGCCGGATAACGTGGAATTCATCACACACAACGACATATCTGAGTAGGTATAACATTCCTAAGTAAAGCCTCAGTTGTTTTGTTTGGTTCAGTCGGGGTTTTGTTAAACTGATCACAGTACCTTAATTCAATTTGGAATATTATATTATATTTAAGTCGTATAAATATTATTCTGTTTTTATATTCATTGCTATCGCGACTCGTATCAAAATTGAAAATCCTAGTCAAATTGATTGCCAATAATATTATTTTTAATAAGTTATTAATTACCTCGATCATTCTGCAATGACCTTAAAGTAGGTACAATGTAAAACATGTTAAGAGGAAATTAAAATATTACAAATTACACTTATTTGTGGTTGAAAAATTAGAAACGCCATTAAAAAAATTACTAATTGACAGTTAAGGAGAATAAATAAGATGTTAAAACTACTGCACAACTACAAAAGCGCATGTGTTCTAAGGTCAATGAAGTCGGAACATGTAACACGCGACAGTCTTCGGCGTTCAATAGCGAATAGTGTATAGAATTAAAACATATTTAAAAATTCACTTTCTGCTACGTTACTGGCGATTGACATTTTTCCACTTACAAAATGCAAAATGGATTTTTTTAAAGGTTAGATTACGTTGATTGATACAAGTATTGCCCTAGTTGGGAAGGTTGAGAAGCCTGGGCCGCGGTCCCGCGAAGGGATGTTGGTAATTACGTGTGGAATTTCGGTTACTTGGATGGGCGATTATTTAGATTGGGCCTGGAACATAATGGCCGGGTACCGGGTACCCAGAAAAGGGAATAGGCCTCCGACATTGTCTCTTGTTGTTTGTTTATCCGCTCTTCTCCCGACTTTCCTTACAATGCCAGTAAGGACGTGGGAGGCGCCCGCGGGCGGGACCGAGGAACCCCAAATTTATTATTCAATAATTAAAAAATATATCGTTTCAATATTAATTTTCATTTCGATAGCAAATAATCGTATACGGACTTTATAATAAAATGTATAATTTTTATTTTTTTATTTTAGAATGACCGTACATCGCTCTATTATAGGTGCGCGCCTAGCAATATGAAATGTTCCAAGTTCCAAGTGAAGTATTTAAAATAGATGTTTCTAGAAGCTCCGTAAAATTTTCATCGGTTATAATTAATTCAATCAATTATTTAAAATATTGTGTTGTTATTAAATTTCACATTGTATTATTATAGATCCCGATCATGTCATTATATAAATGTCGATAGCCACCCCCTAAATTCAAGATCATTCTTACTTGGGGTGCATAACTATTATTGCATATTGTTGTTGAATATATATTACATACACACACACTATCAAATATATAGACATGAACATTTGCATTTTGGTGTCACCCGCGTGATCATTTTGGTACCACTTACGCAATCAAATAGATCCGACACTTTTTTAAAAATATATTTGGACTCTATTTAAACTCATTAAACACTGACAATATAATATGCATTAATGTAAAAAAATACGTCTTGTTTATACAAAGATTTAATTTTCCTTTACTGTTGCATAAACATGTCATAAACCATCAGATTTATGTTTCCACAAATAATGTTTGTAGAATGTCTCTCCTATATGCACACTTTATTTAATGTCTATTAATTTACTAGTCTGTGATTACATATTTAACTCGTACATTAAAATTAAAATTTCTTGTTATAAAAATTTAAAAAATAAAATAGAACATCACCTAGTATTATAAAAGTATTATAATAATAAAAATGTAAAAATAATTTTTAAAAAAAGGAACTCCTAAATATCTTTTTTATTTTGAATCCTTACATTAGAATATGACATATTTAAAGATATATCGTTTTAACTTTAAGTAATTCAGTTAGATAGCGTCATAATTGTTTAATATTTTATCACTTAGTTAATGAAGTCATTAATTAATGATAATTATTTAACCGATTAGTTAGTTAGTATTAAAAAAACTTATTGTGTATGTGTATAAGTACCTTTAAATTTTGAGTATCTAATCAATCCATTATAAAATACGTACACAGAAAAAAAAATACTAATTTGTTTACATTTTTTTTTATAAATGTCAAATTAAGGCATGGGTTTAAATATGTACGTAAGTATATGTAAATTGAATGTAAACTAACCACTAAGAGAACTCGTGAGGGGGCGTATCCTTCCATAATTGATTACGTAAAGTTTATCATATATGAAGCTTTCCCGTACTACATCTCTTTGATAAAGAATTTATGTTGTAAATGTAAATAAAAATAAACATACCTTGTTACAGTATAAAAAATGGTTTTAAAATTAAATTTACGGTATCTTGTTCTGAGCTTTCTCATATCGCGTCACTCTTTCGTAGGTAATCCTTCTCAGAGATTTTTCACACTTGTCTTTTTACGTCTGTTGATTTGATTTAGTTAATATTATTTTCTTTTATACGCGCATCATCTTGATTGATTTTAAAAAATGTTGGATGTACGACTGCAATTAGATGGGTATTATCACTAAAAACCGCACCGACGATGGAATCAAAAAAAAAGATCTATAAATGAATATTTCGAATTTGTTAATGGAACGTTACTTTGTGTCATGACCACCCTTAAAACTATAACGATAACATGGCTGGGGGATGCGGTAACACGGCGTCCGGATCACATTCGTGGGTAGCTGGGGGGGGATGCGGCCCAAGTATTTAGGCAATATCTTATGATTAAATATATCACGTTTTAAACAATAACATAAGCAACGTCTTTAAAAAAAATCCTGTTACACGTCTCAGACACGTAATGGTTTTCTGGTTCGCCCACCCCATCTCATATCTCTGTATTTTGTTATGTTCTCTTCAAACATCGTCTGAATTTTATTTCAAGTTCAAGTGACGTTCTTTTGTTTTGTGGAAAATACAAACGATGTATATTTATTTATTTTATTTATAGTATTCTACGGGTCGATGTTTTACTCGTGGCTCTGTACAGTCGGCCACTCACGAATCTGTTACTAATATGATTTTTTTTTAAATTATTATTACAATATAAATAGTACATATATGTGTTTAATGTTTAATTATTTTATGGATAGGGAATGAAATATTATTATTATACACGCCCCTATTCGGGCATTAACATAATTTGTAAAATAACAGAAAATTTAATCAGAAGTGCAATACGCAAAGAAAAAAAATTACACAGTGTCACCATGTTTTTTCATAATCAAAATGAAAAAATAAATAAAAAATGTGAAGTAAAGCACTTTATCCGTCACCGTTGAGTTGAGACACAAAAAATTGTAATAATGTAGTCCTATAAAGAGTTAAATTAACAGCAAAAATGACGACTACCCCAAAGAATGCATTTAGGGAACTGCGGAGTTAGTTAGTGCATGAATTCCGACATTACCACTGTAATAAAACAATGAATTGTGTCTTGATGCAACAATCTGGGGGCAGTCTATCATACCATTGATGATCCTGTATATTAGTCGGTATTATCGGTATACAACACGTTCTTGCAGTGCGACGACTTAAAAATCGATATGTATGTTAAAACTGGGTCTCTAACACAAAAGTTCGCTTCGATTCGCTCTTTTCAAATATTAATTTGCAATGCAAGCGGTGCAAAAAAGGAAGGCGCTGGTTGGCTGTGTGCAGTGCAGGTGCTGGCTATATACGGAATAGTGCGCGGTGACAGTGCCTACCTACCGAGCCAATATAATAAACTACGTAGGTACTACTTCGTACAAACACGCGCCATAAAAACAAATCGTAAAGTTCTATTTTTAATTCGGCCCGCCGCTAACGTGGCGCCGGCGTCTACCACATGCACACGACGGGCGCGAGCGGGCGTGTGTGCGTGTGACTTATAGTCACATGAACGTATCATCAGATCCACTAGTGTTTATTACAAACGCTCTAGAATGGTTTATTTATGTAACAAACTACGTTCAAAGAGAGAGAAATATCTTTGATAATTTATTATATATTATTGTACGCTGGGGCGCCGTGCGCCATCCGAAATGTAGTGTAAATTCCTTGGGTTATTATTATTATTGTGTCTGTTAGTTTGTGCGAAACACGTGTAACGTGTATTATGTTGTGAAACACGCCGAACTCGGGCGATATCATTGAAATTGAGTCTTCGCGATGTGCCAAAACCGTTCGGTCTTTGCGAGCCGTTTCGATTTATAGACGTGACATCAACGACACTGTGATGGCCGCTGCCATTTTTATTTTTGAAATGATTTACATTTTATGATGTAGATTTGTTTCGGCCGAGTGCATCGAGATTTTTAATAATGTAGACACGACCCGTTCGCTGCTGACAATTTATCCCGATTACTCTCATTCTAGAAATTATTTAAAATTTCCAATTTAAATAGGCACTGTATAATTATCAAGCCTCGTTTCAATATCAGTGCACGTTTCCCACCCCGGTTCGCGTGGGATTCTCGGAAATATATCTCCGGCTCGTGATATCTTTTCAATTTCAGCTCCTGTTCGTAATTTAGGATTTATTAATATTAAATTCTTAGTAGTGATTTTTCTCGAAATTGGGGGTGTTGAATGTTAATTTAGCAAACGGTTGATATATTAAATTTATTTATTTAATAATAACACAAAACATTTTGATTAAACCGCCATTTATTGATAAATCAACGTGTTTCGATACCTGATACCATAGGTAACTAAGTAAGAACTACTATGAAAACAAATTTAAACTTAGTTGCCCACCATTTATACTTTATAGTTTTGTTTTTATCTATGCTTGTATTTTTTAATTTTAGTATTACATATGTTGAATAATCAATAAATAGCGGTGTGAACAAAGTATTATGTCTTATTATTTATATAATATGTGGTCACATGGTAATAGTGCTGATATTAAAGAGTTGATGTTATTATTTGACAGTTCAACATTTCATAAGCTGCCCCGCCGCACACCTCATGAAAGTCGCCGCGCAGTATACGGAATTTTCCGCGCGTCATTCTGACAAAATAAATCCCAAAATTTCTCTATAAGATTTATGATACTTCACAAAAAATGGACCATAATAATTGATACTTATATCACTTTATGCCATCCACGTGTTCACGACTGCGTCTTGATTTGTAACTATTTTAGGGGTTCGACACCTAATAAAGTATATTGTTTATTATATCGATAAGCTGAAAACCGTCTCCAAAACACTCATTGTAATAATTGGTACCATGTGTTTGAGATTTCGTTTAAAAAAATATATATTTAGGGGTTCGGTACCTAATAAGGTCTATTGTTTATTGTATCGGCGAGCTGAAAAAAACCACCCCCCTAAAATATTTTTTAGTGAACAGAAATACCATCCGTATTCATGTAATGTTTGTAATTGTGTATATCGCGCGTGCAACATTTTTGTCCTGATCTCGCCCACCGTCCGCACATACTGTCCGAGTGCCACATTCGTTCCGAGTCTGGCGTACATTTTTTTTTTTTAGTTTAGTTTGCCGGCCGTCCTAGACAATTTACAACTGCATACTGTCGTCACTGTGCGGCCCGGCGCTGGTGCATCGCGGCCTCTGTTTCTTTTGCCATTCCGCTGGTCCCGGGGCGGGCGTGTCCGGTTGGTCATTACATTTTGTTGGTTTTTTTTTCTTGCTTATTCACGAGGAGCCGGACAGACGGTCAGGGAGGCCCGGCGGCGGGTATCGCGAGGGATATATATATATTTTTTTTTTTGATCGGCGCCTGTAGTATCTGACCCCGTTGAATTCTGGGACATTTTAGTGTGCGAGTTTTTGTTTTGTAGATTTTGTGAAGGAATTTGACGAATGCCGCCGAGTTACTCGTGTAAACACAATTTGACGGTACAAAGCGGGCCAACTTGGACCGACTTATGTAAAATGCATACAACTATTGTAATTTTAATATTTATTAAAAAAAATATTATTATTTGAAAGTATACTTTGTTAACTTTTTTTTAATGTATGCGTGGAAAATAACACAATTTAAATGACCTAATTGCTTTTTCTAAAGTGTTTAGCATTAGATTACGCAACGTTTCTGTCTCCAAATTTGTTATTTCTGCACGAATATTTTGTTTAAACTCCTGAATTGTTGCTGGTTTGTTCCTCGAAGTCCTGCGCCTTCCTTGAGCTGCCGTTAGCCCGCACCAAAATCAACTGCTTCCAGAGTCCGACTGCCCAGCCCTAGTCTTCTCATCCTTTCCCTGACTATCAGCACCGCTGCTTTCCACCGCTTCCTCCCTGGTCCTTTTCTAATTATTATTTTTCTCTTTGCTTCTTGATGTATGTACCAAGAAGCTCAAAATAATTATTCAAATTTAACTGCGCCACTGTCCCACCAGATTCCTTTGGGGTTCTATCCTCTCTTTGTACTCTCGAGTTGCTTTGGAGTGAAACTCACTAGATATGTGTAACAATATTCGTGTATTACAACGATGTATTTACAATTATATAACTCAGATATTGATTAATATTATTGTGAAATGACGATGGAAAAGAGACCCGTTCCACCAGTGACGGTTTCTTATAACCCATGTCCCCCACCACTCATCTAACACACACACACACGCATATAAAAGTGACAGTTCTCACATTAAGTTAGGTACTAAATTTTTTTTTAAATAATTATTGTTTTTAAAATATATGTTGTTAAAGGAACAATATAAAATATGTTTTCGATTAGTTAATGACATCCTGAAGAAGAAAATGATATTTTTCGAAACCGGTAGATTAAGTGGTTAATAAAATAAAGTGTTTTTCTTGTTATTTATATAATATGTTGCCATAAAGTAATTTTGCTAATATTGAAGAAGAAATTATTAAGTTTTAAATTTTCCATTTGGTTATACACTATTGGGGAAAATTTTATGACGCTCTCCGATCGCAACACACGCACACACACATGCAAGTAACGCGAGGCAAGAAGGCGCGGCTGCATGTGTGTGTGTGTGTGTCGGCGCCTCGTAGAGCCGTACACTCTGACATGTTCAATGGAATATTTTTGTTATTTTTTTTTATTTTTTTTTGTTATAAATTTGTAATTAATAATCGACCGGGTGGGTCTCCTTGAATATATTCATCGAGAAAACGTTCTCTTTACCGTGATACGCGGGAGGACAAATCAAACGTTAAGCTAACAATGCGGTCGGCATGAAAATTGCACATTTTTATTTTTTTCATTTTTTTCGGCATCTCCATTTTTTTTTTAAATTACTTACACTTAACCGTAGATTAGTAAATACAAAGTGGTTGCTATCGATACGTCAAATTTACGGGTCTGTGTAACATTCGTTACTTAAGGCATACGTAAGAAACGCATTAGAATTAAACGTATTAATTATAAATATATACATATAAAATCAGTTTTATTTTAATATATTGTTGTTGCGCTACCGGGATTCGAATCCGGGGAAGGTGCATTACCAACTATGCTACAGCGACAGTATTTTTGACGACAAATTTCGAACCTCTGTATGTTACACTTTTTCAAATTAATACATCTATCGTTCCATTATTTGAAAGCCATCATCTACATTGTTTTTAAGGAATATTCTGTATAATTTCAACTTCACAATAAGAATGTGTTCTCCTTGATGGCATTAGTTTAGGAACATGTTTAATATTTAAAAAAACATAATAATGAAATTACGTTTAATAAACAATTATTGCTTAGTACAATCTGGGGAAATTTTCGTTTGGTGTATTCCACAGAAGGCTTTTCCACACTTGCAGTAAGTGGTCATCATTTTTTTCTTTGCAGATGGACAAAATCCGCAGTATTTTCGAAGACCTTGTGTTCCCGGGGCCGGAGTATCTTGCTCCGTGCCGTATAACTTTCAAAATGGACCCACGAAGCTCTCTGCTCAATTTAGGGATATTTAGGCTTGAATTAAAGAGTGGCAACGTGACTGAGCTGCGAGGTTGTTGCATCAACAGTCAGGGAGAGCACTGCTGGAGTGGGGGAGGCGGCAGAGTTGGCAAGTGGGCGGAGCAAATGTTTTTATTTGAACAACACGTGCGATTCTAATCTAGGGTTAAATAACTAAGTACTTTAACATCGTCGTTTTTACGTGCTTCTTAAATAAAACGTGACAATTAATACGCTTTGTTTAAGATGCTTAACCGGTGAGACAAATTGATTAGAAGCATTCGAAATATGGTGCTGGAGAAGGATAGGATAAATAAGCTGGAATGATATAATTACAAATAAAACGGTTCTGTGAGGAAGGGGGTAATGGATTGGATAAATCGCATTCTTATAAACAATGTATACTTCAGAAATGTAATTGAGAGAAAGATTAAAGGAAAAAGGCGAAGAGGAAGTCCTAGAAGAAAATAATTAGTAGACACATACAGACAACTTCTGAAAAGTGTCCAGGACAGAGATGTGTTGCACCCACAAGAACACAGTTATTAAATATAAAAGATTTTAAGATTTATAATTTTTTTTTATTGCAATAGTATTAAAAGGGTGTGTATATAATTTATGAAATTTAAAATACCTTTTAACCTTGTAACCTTTTTGTCTTAGTAACTGATGATTTAAATATTCTTACACCATAAACACTCTCACTTTAAAGCGTCATTCTACATTCTTTCGCTGACTCCATTTCCACCGTAGCATCTCAAACCACTGCGACCGGGGTTCGTGACGCGAAATCGTCTCTACTGGTGTTACCCTAGTTATATTGGCCGATTTTGAAAAATAAACTGTTTTTTTTTTTTAATAATTATCTGTTTATATTCAATCGATATAAAATTTCAAATAAAAGTCAAAATACAAAATGAGAAAACTATAAGAAGTTCAATTTGGTTATAAAGCCGAAATGAAACTACAGGTGAATATTATGTTCCAGGGCGATGTTGTATCATTCATCAAAATTTCAAGCGTAGTTCGAGCTGTGTGTGATGTGGCACCGTCCTGTTGAAACCACATGTGTTGCATGCCCAATCGAGTCAATTCGGCCACCAAGAAGTTTTTACAGCATCGATCTCACATGGCGCACCACACAACGCTGCGTGGGTGTAAGGACATTGGTGTATCAATTGAGGATTTTCAGTACCCCAATAACGGCTGTTTCGAAATGAGCTTCGTCGCTCATGATATTTATTTTTCGTAAAGTCGGGTTTGTGTTTGTTTGACATTTTAATGACTTCAAACATGGTGTTGAGGCATTAGAGGCTCCATAATAAATTGTAATCAACTACTCTCTACGACTACCAAATGCGAACTGGCAAATGTCTGCCAAACCAAAATGACGGCCAAACGAAATTGGCCTGAAACATAATATTCACACCATGTATAATATAAGAAATTAGCAAATATATTATGAAGAGGTTCTAATTTAAAAATATAATTAATACATTGTGCTGTCAAACTAATAGCTCGATAGGAAGTTAGTTAGGCTCATATCGGCTACTTGCATTATTAAATAATTTATACCTTTTTTAAAAGTGTATTTTCATTCGGTGCCTCTGTTTTATGACAGATGATCTTTTTTACTTTGCCCAGCCAATATGTAAAGATTGTATGCGCGGCGCCACGGTATCCCTACTTGGGTTTTTGTTTTAGACTGTTTGGACGAGGTCGCTACCTGGGTGGGCCGAGGGGAGGACGGGTCCTGAAATATTCAAGGATCCTGTTCAATTTATTTTTATTGCGGGTCACTCAACTTTTTAATTACTGATTCAAGTCATTAATACTGCGCTTTTTTCAATTTATTATTTTTTTAATAAATACATATCGGATATCTCATCGGGAACGAAACTATTTTTATTATATTTAATGGGAAATATATAAAAGTATGGGGTAATATTACAGGGCTTACGATCAGCCTTCGGCTGGCTTAAGTGATCACTTTATATAAATATAACGTTTACCATTATCACCCCATCAATCTTCACATCTAGCAAAAATTTTAAAGTTGTATATTTGTTAATATGTGGACTCGTTTCTAGTACCACTCTATGGACCAAATTTGATAATGAATTTTTCCTTGAAACATCATATATCTCAACTTAATGAGAATCTGATCTTTTCAAATTACCCCATACTTTTATATATTTTCTATTAAATATAATAAAAAATTCGTCTCTATGAGATATCTGATATTTATTTAATAACAGTGCCTATGTAGGTGAAAATCCAATAATTGTGCGTTCTTGGACATATATTAAAATATTATTAATAATATCATTTATTTATTTATGGCTTGTACATGGTGCATGTCTATGTAAGTATCATTAATTGATTTGGCAGTTACTTTGTGGTGTAACATTTAAAAAAATATATATTATATAAATTTTACTTTGTATTACACACTCGCATATTTGTATCACATCTAGTTTCTGGAAGAGCAGTCCTTCCCATCTACACGTGTAAATTGAACTAAAAATTAAATACAGCTCTGGATCTTGGGGCAGGGGTGGGGGCACGCAAGGGCGGAAGTGGCTTTATTGTTTCTAGGAAACATTGATAATAGCGGCGAAGGATTTGTAAATGTGATTTTGTTCATTATATATTTTCCGGTACACGCATTTTCTCGTCAACGTTATGGAGAACACATTCTTATTGTGAAGTTATAATTATTCAGAACATAGCTGTGTGATATTTTAAAAATACAAATTGAATGTATTAATTAGTAAAATATACATATGAAATCAATTTTATCGAAAAATATTATTGTTGTATCCCGGTAGCAACAACAATATTTTTAAATACTCTATGTACTTTTAAATACTTTATAATTTAAATATATTAAATATATATATATAATGTATTAATATATATACATAAAATCAATTTTATCTGAAAATAATGCTGTTGCTACCGGGATTCGAACCTGGATCTCTTCCAATCCGGGAAACGTGTATTAACCGATTATGCTACAGTACACAGTACTTTGACGACCAATTTTCAATAAATCAATATATTTCAATAAATATGATTTTATATGTATATTATTTAGTTTGAATTTAAAAACATATCAAAGACCTATGTTCCGAATAATTACTTCACAATAAGGTTGTATCAGTGTGTCCAAAATTTAATAAAAATAAATTATTAATTCTGGCGTCTCGTATCAGATTACTCAAAGGTATTTGAGATTCCGTAAAAATAAAGAAGATAATTTTCAAATAATGGAACGATAGGTGTGTATCAATTTGAAAAGTGTAACATATAAGTTCGAAAATTTGTCGTCAATGCACTGTGTTAGGTAGCATAATCGGTTAATGCATGTTCCCCAGATAGAAAGAGATCTTGGTAGCAACAAAAATATTTTTCGATAAAAATGATTTTATATGTATATCTTATATATAATTATTCTTCTTCTTCTTTTAAATAGGCAATCCACCTTTCAAGAGTGATTTGTGCCATTAATCAAGTTAAAAACTTTTTGTTTTATAGAAAAAAATACAATAATATTAAAGAATAGGAAATACTATATATTACAAATCAATACCATTGTCGTTCAAAAAACTTGCTATTATATATTAACGTGGCGAGTTAAGAGAAAGAAGATGACACAAGTTAATCTTTCTAATTAATAGATTTAATTTGTAGTTAAAAAATATTATGTTGGTTAAATAATCCAGTGTGTGTAGTTAGGTACTTACTATTGATCCTTACTTATAAAAGTACCGGAACCGGTTTTATATGGTAGAAATCATTTCCAATTTGAATGATGTAGTTTTATATTAAACGTTAATTTAATTATGTTTATGCTAATTGTAAAGTGGTCGCCTGTTCATTAATTAATTTATTCTAATTTACATGTATTACATGTAAATTACATTTTATTGTTGTTTTGTGTAAAATGCAAATGTATCTGATGATTATAAATATTAGTGATGATTAAATCGTTATTTAAACCGTTTTTGTGACCGTTATTATTGTGTTCGATTGTACGATGATTGGTAACTAATTATTCGTAATTCTTCGAGCAATGACGCTAGAAAGTAAACCCCCAACATTTAAATCTTAGTTAGCAATCATCGTTAATTATCAGTTTATTTATTTTGCGTAAAATAATATATTTCAAATAAAAGTAATTATTAAGGAGAACACATTCTTATTGTGAAGTTGTAATTATTCAGAACATACGGTCTGTGATGTTTTAAATACTAATTTAATGTATAAAATCAATTTTGTCGAAAAATATTTGTCTTGAAAAATACTGGCGCTATAACACAATTGGTAGTGTACTTCCCTGGATTGGAAATAGAGGTCCAGGTTCGTATCCCGGTAGCGCAAAAACAATATTTTTTGACACAATTATATATTTATAATTAAAACATTAAATTAGTATTTTAAAGTAATTACTTTACTAGACGTGGTCTGTTCTAAAGCAATTGGCTGTATAGTTTTTATAAGTTGTATATTGTTAAGGTACAATCACAGATAATTAGGTTAGCACAAATGACTCAATATTCCATCAATCTCCATATCTATCAAATTTGGGAGTCAATTTTGAATGTTATATTTATATAAAGTGATCACGTAAACCAGCCGAAGACAGGTCGTAAGCCCTGCAATTACCCATACTTCCATATATTTTCCATTAAATATAATAAAAAATAGCTTCGTCTTTATGAGATATATATTATTTGTTTAATAACAGTGCCTTTGTAGGTGAAAATCCAGTAATTGTCTGTCATTAGTTTTAGTTCTAGTCTGATAATTGTGGTGGATTTTAATTTTGTTCTCTTTAGAAAAGTGTTTAAAATCATATTACTTACGGCATTTAAATAAGAGCCCGTAACTGGATGTATTATTACAGTTACATAAATAAAACCGTTACATCGCATTATAACTTCTCAGTTTATTCAAACCATCGCGCTGAAAGAACACGTCCTTCTCTATTCAGGTGCACTCGCCACAAACGAAATTAAATATGAGAAACGAATTAGCATCACCATTGAGACTAATTCGTAGGCAAAGAGGCATCCGCGACGAATCACAAAGCCGATGTGTCCGCCTCCGACAGGGTCGCCGTTGCCGGTGCGGAATGGCCGAAGGGCCGGCAGACTTCCTCGTAAAGTAGGAGTGGTCCGTGTCGATTGTTTATAATACATTTATTATTATTAACTTGTCTCCAAACGACATGACGCGGCCCGCTGTGATGTGGCCGCCGCGCGCTCAGTATGCGAGGACTCGCTCCGCGGCTGCATACTCGATTTCTATTGATCGCCGCCGCCCGACGGCACAGGACAGTGCCTTTTAACCTCTCGCCCAATCGGATCCGTTTAATATTCTTCTTGGTGCCTTTCTAATTAATTTTCTTCATCCTGACAAATTGTAAATTCTAATCATTGTAAAATGTGTATTTGACGAATCCATTGTTTGTCATTTTACAATCTGTCGGACAAACAAACGAATTATCAGGAAGAAACTTAGAGAAGGACAATGCCCATTCCTCATTCGATTCAGAAAATCAGACTTGAGGCTAGATGTCTCATAATGAAATAAAAGTAATTGTCATCAGAAACATTGAATGTTGAAAAACAAATTAGATTGAAAAAACAAACAATCGAAAGATTTGAGACTTTTAATGAAACATTTTGTAAATAATACATCTATTATTCCATTTACATCATAGAACTATGTTCTAAGAATGTGACTTCACAGTAAAATGTGTTTTTTTTTTAAATCATTAAAAGTAATTGATGCTGAAGTGGCTTGATTGAAATTACTTTAAAATGCTAAAAGTGATGAGCTCAAAATCACGAACCGTGAGTCAATCACTGATATCTTTGAGTCACACTCACTATCAGTGATTGAATATCTGGGAATATCGTGATTCGTGATTCATTTTTTTATTTTATTTATTGAAAATATTCCTGAAGAAATGACGTTATAATTTGTGATAAGCGCCATTTAGTAGATTCTGCCAAAACGTTTACGCATTTGACCCAAAATGCTGAGAATTTTACCCGAAAAATAATCTCAATTTTTTAAAGATTTTCATTTTCTTTGTGACGATATTAAATAAGATATGTATTAATTATACATGCTAGAATTTTTTTTTTTCGTAAATGATGTTTGAATAATATAAGTAAATACGCTAAAAATTATGTTTTTCTAAATTAATTTAATAAAACTGTGATCACAGTCACAGTTTACAATCGCTGATATTATCGAATATCAATCACAATCACACCAGTGAGTCAAGAGTAGCATTTTTTCTCATCACTAACCAAATAGGATAAATAATAAAGAATGATTTTTCAATGATAAGCGTGTATATCGTACAAGAAGGTGTGTTGATGTATACATATTTACCTTAGGATAAAATATGTGGCTCGGTAGGAAATGTCACCTTAAAACAATTAAATACTGGTACATGAATAAAGCAAATATTTAAATTTGTGCGTGGGTGGGAATGCTATGTACAGAAACCAAACGCAGTAATATATGTAATGTATTTGTTTTCATAAATTTTTTGTAAGTAAGTGTCCGTTTCTCAGATACGACGATTTTTTTATAATAACTTGAAATAGACCCGTCAATAATGACACGAAATCAAGTATTTGAATCTGCTTAATTTATTTTTAAAATTCAGCGTAATTACGATAACAAATAATTTACTTTGTTGTTGTTGAAATCAGCCATGTTGAAAATCTCCTTTATGATGTTTGACCACAGTGTGTCCCAAAAGTCTTTTTTATTTTGGTTCATTCGCTGCACCAACGTAACGAGTGGGAGAAGGGCGGGGCGTATGTCGATCGCTAGCCGCGTCCTTGGGAATTCAGTCGCCATGGAGCGTGTCCTTACCAGTTGTTCGTGAAATTTTCCCTAGAAAATTGATATCTCGACGAGATGACATAAACTGGCCTCCGCGTAGCCCCGACTTAACACCAATGGACTTTTTCCTATGGGGCTACCTTAAATCAAAGATATACAATAACAATCCATCCTCTCTGGACCAATTAAAAGAAAATATACCAGAAGAAATGGCAGCGATCACGGAATACGTGCCGAGCAGTTCTCAGAAATATTGCCTCCCGTTTAGGAGAGTGCCAGCTAAAAGCTAGAAAACATAATTTTTAAGAAATAAATAATCAAGGACTGTACTTAATTACAAATTAAACATTTTTTTATTAATCCCATCCATTATTTTATTACAGAATTTTTATTATGAAAGGACTTTTGGAACACCTTGTATTTAATCTTAACGTAATTTTGACAACATGATCATTTGGTCTTCTCATTACGTGAATATACCATTTTGGGTAGTCCCAATTTTGTGTGAATGTATGTATCACATCAAATACTATGGGTTCTACATTTTTTTCTAGGTAAATTTAAATTTAAAATATGTAAATGAGTATGTAAATTTTTTTTTAAATAAAATCTTTTTTTGGGATGGGGGGGGGCATGCCAGCAAAGTTGAGTTAGATTTTCTGAATTTTTGACACGCCGAGCCCAAAAGGTTCGTCATCACTGGGTTATAAGGGTTATATGTAGGTTAAATTGTACAAATGTAGAAGCTAATACTACGTGCGCTAACTAAGATTAGAGGCTGCTTCTAGAGCTGCTGCTTGAGCGACATCGATTGTTGGAGTGGCTCGTCGTAGATAACCCGTGCGGATGCAGCGGCCGCGTGTGCAATGTTGCGCGCAGTAGGTAGCCTACGTCTTTATGGCTGGTCGTCAGGCACTGCCTCGCTGGGTGCGTTCAGTCTCTACATGACGAGATTGGATCCGATAGCTCTCAGCTTAGCTTCTCCCATATTATCTGTATTAGATGCAACTCGATGTACTCATTCAGAACGTGTCACTTCTCCAGCCCATCTGAGTATTTTTTGTTCGTACCAACCCGCCATTGGGTAATAATTGCGAGTCATTCCTGTGTTAATTTTGTTACTCAATACTTTAATTTGCATATTTTTTCATTAAACGTTGCATGTAAATTGTATACTTTGATTCCTAAAGCGAAGAGTTGGATTATTATACTAATATAATACATTATTTTGTAAATTCAGCCAAAACTCTGTTTTATTCCACTACGCTTTTCATTGTGTTAAATGATGTATAACGTTTTTAAGAACATCTCTCCATTATCAATATTATAGATAAACTTAAATTAAAAACACTTTCAGACAGTTGTATATGGTGTGTTTGGAGTTAACAGAAGTGGGGGGTGTGGGTGGAGTTAAAATGGACAAGAGAGGGGATGTAATGGGCGGTATTTAAATATTTATTATGTTTTTATTGTTATTTTTATTATTAAATATTTCTATATTTTCTAGAATCTATTATCAAATGAATGGCCCTCCATTCTTGTGTGCTCAGCCATTTCGGAGTTTACATTGAAGTATTTTTTTTATATCTTTCTTGTGTTCGTCCAATCTTTATCTTATTCTTCTTCCACTCTGTCCAATATAAAATACGTCACAATCCTTGCAACTCAACTTGTAGGCTCCGCTTTTTTCTTCTTGGGGGTATTTTTGATTTATTATTCAAGATATATTTTTTAATTCATTTTTTTATCTTTACAGGAATTCTTTCGTCGTTGTCTTTTGTGATATAAGTTTCACCAAAAACCTTTGAATTGATAAAAGTTTAATCTGCTTTATTACGCCAAATTACAATATTACGGGTTATGTTGTCTTCGTACCTGGGCGATTCTCTTAATTCAATTACAATTAATAATTCAACACGGCAACATTATTATGTGACCGACGTACGTGTGTACAGTGCGATGTACACGCTGAAAGATCGTACAAGTATGCAAATCGACCGAAATTATTAATACAATAGCACATCTAATTTACACAAGTACCGCTTAACAAATTACTGTTACACCGCGCTACTGTTGAGTGGGATGCGTAACTCGGTGGATTATCTTATATTTTGCTGTATTATAAAACTCATTCATGTAGGCTAACACACCCAAGCGAATAGAACGGTCGGTGAATCATTCTGAAAAAGTGTAGCTTATAGGAAAATACATTTTTCACAATTGTTACGATTGGACTTGGACCACTTTCGTAATAATGGAATGGACACAAATTTCTCAGAAAGATTTACGACACTTCACGCCATACATATAAACTTTTTGTTTCATCGATCACAATAATTGGTACTTATGTCACCATGAGTTTGGGTGCCACACAAAATATTTTAGGGGTTCGGTACCTAATAAAGTATATTATTTATTTTAATAGTTCGCTGAAAACCAACCCCAACATTAATTTTAGACTTGTGATTCCCGGTGGCAGTTAATTTTTTTTTTTTTTTAAGATTTAATAATTTGTCATTTGCATGTTTTTAGTGATTTTGTTTTAATCGTAATCAAGGATTTGATGTGTGTAAAAGAGTCGCAATGTTATCAATACACTAATTGTATTTTTTTATTTTATTTTCAGAAACACCACCTCCTCCTTATTGTCGCTTCCCGATGGACGATAATCTTAAACCTGAAGGTATGTAAACATTATTTTTCCCATTAATCCAAGCGTACAATTTAATCCACTGTTTATTTATTGATCTGTGACGTCATAACTCTATTATGATATTCGGCTATTCGCATGTCACAGTACAACAATTAAGAAGACGAATGAAAATTTATACTATATTTTTTGTGTACAAAATTTCAACATTTTAGCGTGATATTTTTCGGAATGTTTAAATACGTCCAAGAACACACAATTACTGAATTTTTACCTACAAAGGCACTGTTATTAAATAAATATCAGATATCTCATAGAGACAAAGCTATTTTTATTATATTTAATGGAAAATATACACAAGTATGAGGTAATTACAGGGCGTTACGACCTGTCTTCGGCTTGCTCAAGTGATCACTTTATATAAATATAACGTTCACCATTCTCACCCCAACAACAACAACAACACATACCCATGATTTGATTTAAATACTGAAAGATGGTCCTGTTAAAGACCTGAATAATCGGTGAGCTCGTATGAGAAGATTTATGAATGTGGATGAAGCAAAAATGTAAGTCAGTCAGTTAACCGTTGGAAGTGAGCTTACGTGTATAGATAGTGATTTTAAGAAAAATGTCAGATAATATTTACAAGTGTTCTAGTCGTGGTGTGTTACAAGGCTCCTCGAGTCCATCGGAGAGTGCGGTGGTCGTGCGGAAGGCACGAGCCTATCAGGTGACTTCCGCGCTGAAGTGAAGACCGGCGCGCGGATCGACATGCGACATGGCGTGACAGATCACGTCATTCGTTCTGTCATGCCACTTGCAAGCAGCGGCACACATAAATCGGCCTTTATTGCGAGGGCTTTAACCCGGCCTTTCAGGATCTATAGTATTATACATTTTTCTGTGTGCACTTTTCATATTTTACAGCAATAAACTGGCAACATGTAGTCCACAAATGTGTATTTGTTTATTAAAATTAATCAACAATTATATTGTTCCAATATTAGATACGGTCCATGTTTTATTTTTAAAAATTACTCCAGTTTTACACACGTTGTTTTGACGGTTAAATTAAATCTTAATAATGCAGGGAAAGATTGCTGATCGGTTAAATGTGTTTGTCTGTTTGACAGAAATATTTTAATTTCACTATAAAAGTGTATTATTTTAAAAGTTTCGTATTTAATAATACATACATAAATAAAAATTGTTCCAAGTGATAGTAAAATCAATCAAATATTAATTGGATTACTTGAAAGAAAAAATATTGTTTTATTTATCAATATACAGCTTAAATTTCAGATAAAAACAATGACTCTTCAATTCCAACAGTTTGAAAATGAAATGATTGAAGTATACACCATCCACGGGATAGTCGTAGATTTACAAATACCCTTGCCACTGTGTTTCTGTTTCTGCTCTCCTAATTGGTCAAGTGGATTAGCCAATTCGCGATTGTTCGACTGCGATGATGGCTTACATCGCTGACACTCCACGACGACCATGGCACTCGCGGGATCTCTCTCGGCCTCTGAAGTCGGAGCCCTGGAAGGAGAACATCGTGGCTGAAGAACCTAAGGCAATGGTTTGGCCAGTCTACTGTAGAGCTGCATGAGTTAACACGGTGATTATAGCCAACGTCCGTCGAGCGGATAGTGGGACACGAGAAGATGAGCCATTACAATGAAGGACGTCTATGGGCCGGTTGTGTGATCAGTGGTAACTTTTTACTATGATAAAAGATTTACTAAAATATTTTTATTTTGCAAAAACGAGTTATTCGATCGTTGGTAAAAAATGTATTGGTAAATTACGAATATCCACGACTATTGGATGGTAAAAATTGAAAATTGTTAGTTAAAAATACGCTTTGTAAGTTGCAGTATACTACAAGTAACTATTCAATATCCCGCTGTTTTAGTGGTGAGGATTCGTCTGTGATGATCTCGTTGTTTAATATACATTAGCACATAAAAATAAAAAAAAACCACCAGCAAAGTGACGGATATCAAACGCATAAGGCACATTTCATAATTAAACAAATGTCAGATATCATATCTCATAGAGACAAAGCTATTTTTTATTATATTTACAGTAAAATGTATGGAAGTATGGGGTAATTACAGGGCTTACGACCTGTCTCCGGCTGGTTTAAGTGATCACTCTACACAACGTAACGTTCACCATACCAACCAATCAACCTCCATATCAATCAAATTTTTGAATGTTGTTTAAATGTTAATATGTGGAATCACTTGGAATACCACTACACTATCGCCATCTATGGAATAAATTTGATATTCATTTTCCCTGTAACAGCATATATGTCACAATGAGAATCTAATTATTTTAGTTCTTTATCTATAAATGTAGAACGTTTACCATTCTCACCCCAGCAATCTCCACATTTATCAAATTTTTGATGGTTGTACATATGTTAATATGTGAACTCGCGTCGAGTACCACTACACCGTCGCCATCTACGGACCAAATTTGATAATTCATTTTTCCTTTTGAAACAGCATATATGTCAACCGAATAAAAATGTGATCTTTTGAAATTACTCCATAATTCATAATAAAAGCTTCGTCTCTATGAGATATCTGATATTTATTTAATAACAGTGCCTTTGTAGGTAAAAAAGTATTGCTAATATTTAATCATTTTTCTCATTCGCCTTGCCATTGCGCGAGGGCAATGCCTGGCGAGATTGTCTTCGACAGTGGTAAATCTGGCGTACGAACAACAGCTAACGTTTTTTTTTTTTTTTACGATAGTAAAACGCGACTACAGTATAAACTTACAGTTCCCACCCCCGAGGCGGGGTTAATATGTACCGTCGCGCGTTGTTCTCCTCGAGGGGCCATTCTCGTCTGGATCAGTCCAACAATCTGGCGAAGAGCCGTGTCCACCGTCCGCCGCACCACCGGTGACTGTTCCGCGAATCGGTGGCGCGTACGATATTGTAATAATAATCCGAAATTCGTTCATTTCCACAAATAGAAAGCCGGCCATCGTGCCCCCCCCCTCCCCCCCTCCCCGCACGTTGGCACCCGAGAACGTATGAAAAACAAGAAACAGCACACAATGTCCGGAGAATAATAATTGGACATGTTATTTAAGCAACGGTTACAGTTCGACGGCTACCACCCGCCCTGCGCGTAATAACTATCTTATTTTTAAATGCCGAAACGGTCGGATATCCAAATCGTCTCTAAATATTTCGCCGTTGCTCGTCGATTTGTGTTGCGAACGCCTAAAAAATATTAACATATAATAAATTAGTGCCGGGTTGTTCCATCTTATCTTATTTGTAATATTTCAACGTGTCCCGACGTGTAGGGAAATTTTTGAAGAACCCGGTGCGCTACATTGGAGTGAATTGTTAATTTTATTTGAAATACACGAATTAGGCGTACTGAAGGTACATTTTTTCATTTATGTTTGAAATTTGAAAACTGAATTTGAAAAATAATAATAATTATTAGGAGAACACATTATTATTGTGAAGTTGTAATTATTCACAACATAGTCTGTGAAATTTTAAATACTAATTAAATTTCATTGTTTTTGACGACAAATTTTCGTACTTTTAGCAATATTAATTTTGTGGTTAAAATTCATATTTTTTATTTATTATCTTTGTTTTATTAACCACTTAATTGAGTTTAAATACATCTACCGGTTTCGAAAAATACCATTTTTTTCTTTAGAATGTCAGGGAGTTATGTATTTAAATGGTATTTTTCGAAACCGGTAGATGTATTTAAACTCAATTAAGTGGTTAATAAAACAAAGATAATAAATAAAAATACAGATTTTCGAACCTATATGTTACATTTTTTCAAATTAATACATCTATCGTATATTATTATCTATCGATGTATTAATTTGAAAATGTGTAACATATAAGTTCGAAAACTTGTCGTCAAAAATAATGTCGCTGTTGCATATTTGGATAATGCATCTTCCCCTGGTTTGGAAAGAGATCCAGGTTCGAATCCCGGTAGCGCGCAACAACAATATTTTTCGATAAAATTGATTTTATATGTATATCTGTCTAATTAATACATTTAATTAGTATTTAAAATAATAATTCTGATATTATTAAATAACTGCTTGCCTACGTGATATTAAACGTATTTTTTTTTAGAGATGTCCTATTTATAAAGATTGTTTTTAACGCTTAAAGACTAAATTAGGAGATAGGTTTTGCTGCACAAATTCGGTGTGAGCGAAAATACAGCCTCCCTCTTTTATCCTTCTTATGCAGTTTATATGTTTCAGATCCTAAATCCCCCTTATTCGAATTCATCTTCTTTTGTTCCACGTCATTTCATTGGTTGAACCCAACGTTTAACTGATCATATAATCAGTCGTATTCACCCGTCAATAAAGACGGGAAATTAATAGATTTTATAACATTAATTTACTTAAAAATTAATGAAAATACTGATCACTACACACCCTACACCTACACCCTTTGATCTATCAATGTAATCCATTTTTGAATAGTTTCACCTTATATCACTCCCTCGAACATTTCACCCTCCTGCCTTGACCAAATTTTGCATATTATTATATATTATTTTGGGCATGCACAAATCAAAGGCGCTTCTTCTCCCAAAATCTTAAATTATTTATAAATCTTAATTCATAAAAACAAATTTCACTTTTTTCCTTCGAATAAAAAACTTTGTAACAACGCGACACGCACGATGGGGGGGTAACCACTAATTTTCGTATCTTTGCAAAATTAACGCAAATTACAAAATGGCCAGTGGATCGATCGAGTTTGTGCGTCGAGGGGCCCAAAAGTGTTTCGCGGAAGAAATAGTTGGAAATCGCCCGACGATTTGCGCATATTAATATCCAATCGACACCTTTAAAGACCGTCTCGATCGATATTTCGTGCCGGGAGTTCCGCATGAGCGGAATAATGGGAGGTTACTTACTAACTGCTGCATGGCAAGCGCTACACACCCGCCACACATCATTTTTTCGTTATTAAAAAATACCATTTCATTTTTTAGGTAATCATTCATTTACTTTTTGCCGCTCGGCTCATTTTTAGAAACTATTCTGATAATGTTTCGGCTGGTTAGTTGTGTTGATGAATATTAAATTCGCCTCAGTCACTTCTAATACATTTTTTTATAACTAGTATTTTCAATTTATGTCCATTTTTATTACACCTATGGGTTATACTTTAAATAGTCTAAAAATAATACTTTTTTTTATCTTAACTTACGCGTTTTATACGGATATGCAATAGTTAAATAAGAAAAGAAAAAAAACTATTAACTTCTTTTTAGCCAAACAGGTCTTATTTTATGTTAAATTGTGATTGGTTTAAACGAACTTAAAAAGCTAATATATGATTCACACTACAACATGGACTTTGACACTTCGACCCCTCAGAATAACAAGGTTCCATCTAACAATGACACTGTTTTGAGATAATGAGCTCAAAAATGTTGATTGAATTTTAATATATATTCATGTATATTTTGTTTTGAGTATGCAAATATGATCAGTTTTAAGGTCTTAACTTATTTTCAGTATTATAAATGACCACTGTGAGATGAGAGAAATTAAAAATAAATAAAAGCGTTGTAAATTAACAATAATGATAAATAAATTGAAATAAATAAGTAATGCAGTTGAAACATTAAACTCTCGCTATTTCCTTTGATATCCGTCAAATAGAGTTGGTGTGTATGGAAGAAATAAAAAATAATGAATTTGGAACCCATTTCACGCAATAACTCAAATTAGCCCAAAATGTTAGTTGGAACCTTGTGTAAAAATCCTCAATGTAACAAGACATATTTTAAAACAAACATGGACTTTGGTTCATTTGTTCTACATACATAATATTCTCTTACTTGTATTGAATTAATCGCCATAAAAATTTAATAGTGGACACAGTGGAAGGTGTTGCATTATGATTATTGCGATTATCATTTATAATAATACGTGCATAATAAATACATATGTTACTCTTCAAGCTCCCATAATTTTTTCTTGCTTTTGTCCAAATAAAAAAAAATTGAGGTTGTTTAGATTGCACCTGGTACTTTTTAAAGTTACGTAAAATGCGTCCCGTTGTTTCAGAAAGCCTCAAAAAAAACATACACTGTTTAGAAGACTCCCACGCGTTCGCCGCACGGCGCGATACGGATAATGTTTTCGATCGAATGTTAATAATATGCGGTATTGAACTTTAATATTATGCGATAGTTAAAATTCCCCATTTGTTTCCACTTAATGCTTTATGATGCCGTTCGGCGGGCGCCGAAGCGGGCCACCAGCGCCGCGGAGGCGCCAGGACACGGGATGCGTCAGCTCGTGTCGGCGGTGCCATCGTCCATTGTTTGACAACCGAATACCGATTGTACACCGCCGCCATTGTCGACTTTGTGTCAACATTCCGCGCCGCAATTGGCAAAACACGCCTTCCAGGTGACAAACAGCACATTCGAGTTTAATCACATGTTGATTAGTATTATTTGCAATATCGACTAACTGTTCATGTATGCCTACCGTGTTTACTGACTATAACTATTGTTTGATTTCGAATTTTCCACGTCGGCAAATAGAATTCGTCCGAAGGAGTGCGCAACGTTTTCTATAATATTTTATTTTTAAGAACACATTTTTGTGTTGTGCAGAAGTAATTTCAAAACATAATTCAAATCCCGGTACCACCATAAATATTTTTTCGATAAATAGATTTTATCTGTATATCCTTCTAGTTGATTCATTTAATTAGTATTAAAATAGTATTCTCCTTAAAATATATAAGTTGTATCAAAGCTTATCATAATTTAATAAAATAGATTCATTCAATTCCGGCCTGGATGTATCAATAGATGTATCAATTTTAAAGGGCTACAAAATATATGTAAGTTGAAAAATTTGCCGTAAACGTACTCGGTTGATATAGCGAAATAGTAACGCATTTTCCCGCATAGGAAAAGTTCCAAGTTCGAACCACGGTAGCAACTAAAATATTTTTTCGATAGATTATTTCTATATATCTTCTAGTTGATTATTTTAATTTGTGTTATAATATTTTCGTTAATATCTTCGCAATATAAAGATATACGGAAAAAATCCAAATATTATTTTGATAAATAATTATTTTCTGTACCATTATCTTTTTAATTGATTAATTTAATCTGTATCAATCAATATATCATGGAGTATGTTTGTGCCAGCCGTAAGTGAGACACGGAGTACGAGAGTACGCGAGCAATTTTTTTTTTTTGTTAACCTTTACCATACCATGATATAAAATACCCGAACGCGGCCATGCTGTCAACTCGTGTTACCGTAGATAACTGTTATAAAAAATGATTTTATTCGGTTAAATGGCTTTAATGGCACGAATTTACTTTAAATATTGAACATTCAATTTTGAAAATATGATTAATAACATAATTTAGAGCATTCATTAAGTCGTATACAATGTGTCCATCCTTCTTATCTCTCTTCATTTAATTAGTGAGAAAAAGACCATTATATTTGTATGTTTGTTGTTCTTTCCACTGTGAAAATAGTGTGTGATCTCTGTCTTTCATATCACATATTGTATTTTTACCAACGTATTAATTTTACAACGGATCGAACGGAAAAAATAATTGTTTTTGTACGATTCCCTTTTCATAATTGGTTTTTCACTAGTCATTCCTAAACGCTAATATTTTCTTTAGGATTATCTAAAATATGAATTTTATGTTACATGTATTTACCGAAATATTACAGGTTTAATTTTGACGGTAGACCTGTGTTACTGCATGGTTTGGGAAGGGTTAAGATGGAAAAATATGTGCGAGTTATCTCCGTAATTACCCCCCATATTTCTATATATCATTCCTTTAAAATATTATAAAATAGCTTCGTCTCTATGAGATATCTAGTATTTATTTATTTAAATAATAATCCTTTATTTATTTTGCACGACACACAATACGGTAATATCGATGTTATGCGATGAGTCTAGAAATCTGATTCTGGAAGAGCAAGTTCGAATCCCTGGCTGGTCAGTAAAAAAATATTTAACCAAGACATACCATCGTCGAGTATCGTGTCATATCGCCGGAACGGTAAATTGTGTATTTTCACAATTTTAAGAATTTATTTAATTGGGTATTGATAAATTGAAAATTCAACATTGAAAATTAGGTTTTCTTAAAACTTGGCCGCTTATATTTATCGTTCTTACTACACATATTTTACTGCACGTCATACTATATATCAACAGGTCGTTAAAGCCCCTGATATGTCTCTGAGGTGACATTAAGGTGCAATATAAAAACATTTTAATACAATATTAGGTGAATAATATATCCAGGATGAGATCTTGTTGTAGTAATTAACATTGAATTTGAAAACTTGATATGAAATAATAGTGTTGGAGAGATCTCAGTTCATGTTGTACATATGTTACACATATGTTACACATATGTTCATGTTCATTTTATTAGTAACCATTTTGTAGAAGTGCCATTTTGTTGTCTAAATTATGTACCTAATGTTAGAGTAGCATTGTAATAAAAGTACGCTGAGTAATATTTTATATTTTTAAGGAGAACACATTCTTATTGTGAAGTTGCAATTTTTATAAAACATAGGTCTGTGATATTTTTAATACAAAATAAATGTATTAATTCTAAAGATATACGTATAAAATCAATTTATCGACTGTAGTGCAATGTAATTTTGCCCAGAAATTACTTTTCTTCTTCTTTCAAATAGGCAATCCACCCTTCAAGAGTGACTTGTGCCATTAAACAAGTCTAAACATTATTTCATAGAATGCAGTACAACAATACTATAGAACAGGGAACATTGCATCACAAGTCAATACCATTGACATTCAGGAAATTTGCTATTATAAAATTACTTTTCAAACATTACCAATGTAGGGACACAACAATTTTACAGTTTACTTAGTGATGTGGATTTCCTTCTGCGACTAATGTTTCAGTCACGAGCGCCGCCACACAATGCACGACGCGTGGAGCCCGCAGACTGCAGCATTCCACTTGTCCCGGATCCTTAATCATCTGACAATATTGTTGACGGTCGCTCCACGCCCTCTGCCCTTCCACTCCTCTGGGGATCGGCACTCTAAAGATACCCCGGTGGTGTATTTTCTTCGAGTATTTTTTACCACATCGCGATAGTGCCTATTCAATTTTTAACACGTTCTGATTTCAATTATCTCAACCTCTTAAGTGCCATGTGCGAGTTTAGACGCCAAACTTTGCATGTCATGTCAAGCCATATGCGTATTTGAGCCCACTATTCGATTTTGCTGAGACGTGATTAAATATAATTATCAATCAATTATTTAATTGATTTCTAGTTTTTCGGCCACATTTTGCACACAATTATCGAGGGTGTACAACTTTAGGATCTGGTGACTCTTGGGCGACTCATGACCGAGACTTGTGGAGGTGCATTGCGAGCCACTATGTGTCAATATTGAGAAGCGTAGGAATAAAAAAGAAAACTATTTAAAATCATTTTGTCGTCGTTGGATGATATTGGTGTTCCCCATGTCTAGCATGGTTTGCAGTAAAAATGTTTAAGGACTATACACTAAAATCTCTATTTGCGTGGTAGATTGAATCCTGAAAAATACAGTACATATAAAAAAAATAGAGAAATATATCCAGATATGAAAATACAATACAAATAATATGTTACATATGTTCGAATAAATCGTATTAAATTCATTGATTAAAACCATTTTATATTAATTCAACATTTTTTATTTTATACATTTGTTACATATGTACGTATGAACATAAACATTTATTATACACAGTAAAATATCTAGCTTAAAGAACATACTATGTCACTGATAAAATTAAAAAATTTAAATAGGTAAAAAAGAGACACATATCTTATTAGCAATATTTGAATATGTCCAAGAACACACAATTACTGGATTTTCACCTACAAAGGCACTGTTATTAAACTAATTATAGATATCTCATAGAGACGAAGCTATTTTTATTACATTTAATGGAAACATATGAAGGAAAACAGGACTTACGACCTGTCTTCGGCTGGCTTAAGTGATCACTTTATACAAATATAACGTGCACCATTAATCAATCGCCATATTCATCAATTTTTTGGAAGTTGTATATATGTTACTATGCGTGAACACTTTGAGTACAACTACACCAATGCCATGTAAATAATTAGATTTTCGTTAGTGACATCTATGCTGTTTCAGGGAAATTAATATCATATCAAGTCCATAGATGGCGATAGTGGAGTTGTACTCCAAGTTGTATTTGTATAAAGTGATCACTTAAGCCAGCTGAAGACAGGTCGTAAGCCCTGTAATTACCCATACTTCCATTAAATGTAATAAAAATTGCTTCGTCTCTATGAGATATCTATTATTTGTTTACAAATTTTATTTATCGTCACTTTTTGACGTGGACACATTCTCTTGGGTGAGACTGGAATGAAATCACTCACCAAAACATTTTGGTTGACTAATTTATCACACTTTGAACTGAAGGTTGATTATTTTTTTACAAGGAATTCTGTTTGATCCTATTTTGATTCCCGAGATTTTAATACACATTATACAGGACTGAATTCAAACGGAGATTTTTAATTAAGCCTTATTTGAACCGTGTTAATTCACAATAAGCCGTGCAAATTTTTAGTCTGTCTTAAATCGAAATCGTACAAAAAAGCCGCGTTAAAAAAGAATTGGTTTTCAACTTCTAAAATTTCAAAAATGTATTTGTGCACTCCCTATTATTTATTCCTGATTTAATTGAACCCAACGTTTTATTTGCGTTCAGGCATGCCTCAGTGTGGGAGTAATGTTAATGTATTATACATCGGCATCCGTACATTAAGTGTCCATATTGATTTATGCTAATGTTTGAATGTTTGCATATTTTCATCTGTGATGCAATTAAATTGGAATTCTCCGCATACCTGGGAATGTCGACAGTTTTAGCCCCGTTTTATTATTTTATATTTCAGTACGAAAACAATTTCTGCGCTGATTCCGATCTTCGTATCGGCCGCGGACAATTTATGCATAATCAATATTTAAAATACGTAAAGTGAGACCTCACGTGGGTACTTCAAATTTTAAATGTCTTGTAAAGGCTTACTTATAAAACTTATTATTTTTCTGACATTATTTTGGTCGCACTTACTTAAACGATGATCAAATACATACGTTAGAACAAATTTACTTAATTGAGTGGCTGTTAAGCTACAAACTCCGGTGGTGGTGTACGCTAGTGATGGTAAAATCGCTATTTAAATGTACGCTAGTGATGGTAAAATCGTTATTTAAATGTACGCTAGTGATGGTAAAATCGTTATTTAAACCGTTATTTTGACTGTTATTATGATTGTAACGATGTTTAACGAGCAATGACTGGTACACTAGAAAGTAAGCCTCCGACAGTTAAATCTTAGTTAACAATCATCGTTAAATCTCAGTTACCAATCATCGACACCTATCACAGTCACGTAACGGTTTACCATCACTAGTGTACACCCTGTCGATTCACTCGTCAGACTCGACTATTGGTAATGGGACGTATGTCGCGTTATCGCCGAAACGTCTTAAAATCATTTTAAGGATATGTTTGATTTGGTATCTGTTTTCGTGCATTGGTTATGTTGTACTTTGGTAGATCATTTCTATTTTTATTGGTAATAAATTATATTTTAATATTGAAAAATTAATCCTAGTGACAAGCAATAAGGGTAGTGATGAGAATGGAATTTATTTTCCAGCTTCCCAGGCTCGTTAGAATGAACTGTCCATTGAAATGTTCACTTCACTTTTTCACTCTATAAATAGCACCATAGGAACAGTAAGTATATTATTGGCATATTTATTATCTACATTACAAATAACATTGGCATATCCAAAGGCAGACTATAGTTTGCTTGCATCAGCCCATTCTCCAAGGCATTCCAGAGGAACAAGTGGCACTTGTGTAGCGATCTATTTTTAAACCGCAATCAGCACGGAGTGGTGTATCATTTGGACGCTTTTTTGTCCGCCACTTGATCCTGTTCTGTCCAAGGACAAGCGGGCTCGTCGGATCTTTCTCCTCATCGATCACAATCGATTTTGCAGCATCACGCTAGCGCCACCGCACGACAATGTACTAAGGACTGTAATCGGTTCAGTGAAATCTTTTGATTTTTTTTTTATGAACACGTTTTCGTTGTGAAGTTGCAATTTCAGAACATAGTACTGTTTAGTATTTTTAATTCAAATTAAATTAATCGATTAGAATCATACAGATTTTCTTTTGGTTAAAAGATTAAATACAAATTAAATTAATCCATTATTAATGATAGTAAATAAAGTTTTAATAAAACGCAAAGAGCTACGAGAACACATTCTTACTGTGAAGTTGTAATTACTCAGAACGTATACATTTAATTTGTATTTAAAATATCACATAATTACAACTTCACAATAAGAATGTGTTCTCCTTAATAATATATAAGTTGTATCAATATGTCCAAAATTAAAATGAATTATTAATTCTGGCGTTTAATTAGTTCTTACAAATACATTAGCTATCAACTTTAAATAATTTACGAAAAACGTTCTTGCTGTTATTTACTTAATTTTAGATATATTATAAGAGTAAAAATATCTAAAAAAAACCTCGCAGACATTAATTTTACTAATATTAAAATTTCTGTTCTCTGGCAAGGAGAAATTCTGGGTTTGTATCCCGATAGTAACCAAATATTTTTTGGATAGATTTTTTTAGTATAACTTTCAAATTAATTCGTCTAATTTGTTTTAAATAGTATACTACTACTGTAGTAATTAAATAGCCTTTTTGGAATATGTTAAAAATGCACATTTAAGTTATTGTCTTTTAGTTTTTATTTGGTGCATTCTTAAAATGTCATTTTTTATGAGGCAGAAAACATTTTTTAAAGTTATTAATTAAATGGGTGACACGCAACAACACAGCGTCTATTCAGGATTAATGTTAGGTTATAATGATAAACAACAATTTATTAGGTTGTCGTTAGTACGCGACCACGGCCATTATTTACATAAAACATATTTTTCGACGTTGACTACGATTTTTAAATACATAATGTACCGCACAATTCTGACTGCAAGTTCCACATTTGAAACCGCGACCCCAGATCTGATCTTAATTTTTGAATCTGGTGTCTTAGCTGTGACCGGTAACACGATACATGTATTTATTTATAATACATAATCGACGCTAGCACATTTGTAGGACAATATAATTTTAGATGAATAAATAAGTCATTATAAATCTAAGATTTTCTCGTTTAAAAGACGCATATATTACTGAAAGTGAGAAACTTGTTATTATATATACCAATTATCCCTTCCCTTATACAAAATGTGTAACATTATTTTGCTAAATATTCAAAATAAATGTTGTCGAAACACGAGACATGCAAACCCTGCTCGCGCAATTAATAAGGAACTCCATTTGTTTTACGATACGACATTTTGAGACGTTTCAAAAATTAACTCGCAGCAATGCTAATAATATTATTCAAATTCCACAACTCTTTTCCATATCGATATCTACGTTAATTCGCTATTATTTAGTACGTTCTAAAATGAGAATAAAAGAGGCAATTAATTACGCAAATATGATGCTAAAAATCAGTGAAAATAATATTGAAAAACCGTTAATAGATTGAATGGAATGATTTGTTTTTTTTTTAAAAAACAGACGGGAAAAATATGCATTTTAGTTAATCTCGCTGTATCGAAAAGTTACACGTTATATCCGGAGCGAAGGAGAGACGAAGAGACCGACAGAACCGCTGTGTTCGGTTAGTTTTCTATTTTTAAACGGCGCTCGCAGACACCGGAGCCGTGGCGCCACCCCCGCCGCGACCTCCTCGGACCCCGCCGCTCCTGGTAGCGCCCGTCCCAAGGGCAACACTCAGCGCCAGATGATTTGCAGGCCTATTCTGTGTGTCGCAGAAAATGGGTATAATTTTTTGGTCGCTCCGGAATCTGGGAAAATCTTTGAATTTAAATGATTATAAATAAGTATTAAATCGCTTTACTTGTTATATATTCTATTACATCATCCTTTATTTTCTATTTCAGTTAAATATATTATAAATAAATTTAACTCTCACTTGAGAGCATCAAACTTTCTTATTCTTAATCATCGTCATCCCTGGTTCTACAATCCGGTATGGGTCCTAGCCTCCAAGATTACACCTCCGTCTGTCTGCTTTGGCATGCTTTTTGCTAATTGCTGACGCCAAAAATACGTAGATCTTTATTTATATTGTCCTACCATCTTATTTTGAGTCTATACATTTGTCTTTCTTCAGGTGTATTACTGAGCAGCCATTTCGAGGGATGTGCATCATTCATATACTCTGTATTATGAATTTAATGAATTTCGGCTCATCACACAGGTCATAAAGTTCCTGGTTGTAACCCCTGCCTAAAACTCAATTTTCTTTATTGCTTGTATTGTTTTATCTTTCTTTTAAGAGTCCAGGTTTCTGTTGCGCAACTAAGCATATCATTATCAGGCATTGTCGGCCTTTTCTTAGCTGCCACTGTCACAGTAACTTATTTGTTTAAATAAAACACAATCACTTTGTATAAAACCTAGAATTTTATTAAACGCCAACCGGTTTCGCTTAGCTCAAACTTCGTCAGGGCGTATTTAAAACTAACTTATTAGTGTTCAAGAACGACAACCAAATAACCGATCATCTTCACTCGGGAAACTTCTGTTTTAATTTTATACTATTTTTTTACGTAGGAGAATAACCCCGATATATATAGGCGATATTGCGGCGCCTGTACCTCCGGTGGCCCTCTATGCTCCTGATACCTGCCGACCCAAGTACTCCTCTGCTCTGACAGTAGGCGGACAAACCTATCATCGTTCCCGCGGGTCTTCAACAAAATTGTGGAGTTGGGCCCATTTAAAACTATGAATCTATGTACTTACTTATCTTATGACATCCCCAATCTCAATTATTGCTTATGTGTCATTTAGTATTAGCATTCTCAACTAATGCATAGCTAATTTAGTGTCTCGACGACTAGCCGTTATGTGAATAATATTCACGTCCTTGATGGTTCACAATCCCGAATGTCGAATATCTAATCCCGAATGTCGCATCTCTTGAGTGGAAATGCATATAAATAAATTCAAGGGTTTGCATATTGTTTGGTTTTCGAAATATTAGTAGCTGACACCCACTAACTAGTAAATGAAATCATCACCTAGAATTATTGTTTCGATTTTCACCCACATCACACGTTTGATTTACGCCAGTCGCAATTTGGTAAATCCGACAACTGCTCACGTTTGTTTAATTGTGCTTGAACACGAAATAAACTGGACATATTTCGTAGTTGAACCATATTTTATTAACCTGATCAGTGTGGTGTATATTGCGAAAAACATGTGGACCAACAGACAACTCCTCGCTGACTAAAGCTTCTTACGTAATAGTGAATCCAAAGGTCTAGTGGAAGCTGACACAACGTCCCGATGAAGGTATGAGAATGCCGAGCGTTCCCCTCAACCTTTTGACTTTAATCCTCCTCATTTCCCAATACCTACCGCTTTCAAATCTCATCCTACAAAATAATTCTCCTGTCCCTTCTTTTATTATAATATTATATAAATATGTGGCCATTATTATGAAAGTGGTCTAAGTCATGTTTCTTTCGTTTCGAGACATTTAAAGGTTTGGTTTTGAATTTAATTAATAATATTTTTATATTACACAACACAATGTTTCAAAATTTATTTAGTCTACTAGATTTATAATTTATTTCGATTCGACATGTACATGTTGCATGTAACTAACTATAAGGAAATTTAAAAAAATCAGGTTGAAATGACTTGCTCTATTATCAAAATAAACACTAGCGGAATACCGTTGGACGTCGCAACAGTATACTGAATATAACGCTTCAAATTTTAATAAATAATAAATATTAATTAAATATATTAATTAGAAAGATATACATATAAAATCAATTTTATCGAAAAATATTGTTGTTGCGCCACCGGGATTCGAACCTGGATCTCTTTCCTAACCGGGGAAGGTGCATTATCCAACTATGCTACAGCGACAATTTTCGAACTATATGTTACCTTTTTGATATTAATACATTTAATCGTTCCATTATTTGAAAGAGCCATCTACCTTATTTTTACAGAATCTCAACAATTACAACTTCACAATAAGAATGTGTTCTCCTAATAATAAATAATAATTCATATACACATTTTTTTCAATTTCTTTCATAATAATGGGTACATATGTATTATATTACTAAATTATCTTTTGCGTGTTGTTGACCTCTCCACGTCAAAGTTGCGTTAACATGGTAAAAAATGGCAACACTAGTACAACAAAAAGCGTTCTGACGTATTTACTTCAAACTTTGATGTAATCAAATGTCAAACAAAATCAACTATCGCAATTTAAAAAAAAATATCGCTTCATTTTCTTTTTTGCTGTATACAGGTGTCCTGTCAGTAGTGGTCCAAATGAAAACCATCGATAGCTGAGACCATGCCCTATCAGAATAAGCTATAATGGGTCTAATGAATATCATACGGTTTTTGAGATATTTGAACTTTTATGAATTTTTGAATTAGCCATTTTGTTTTATTAAAATTTTACAAAAAAAAATTTTTGAATTGATATTGAAATTTTTTTTTTTAAATAAACAATGGCCACTATTTCATATTACTGCACATTTTAATGCATTCTTGTATGTTTGCACCAGATGCAAGGCCTGAAATTTGAAAAAAGATTACCTTGTATTTTTCGCCCCCTTCGGCATTAAAATAGCAATAACTTTTTTTGTAGAATTTTCCTAGTGTTCCTAAATTGGCATTAAACATAGAAGTTTTCAAGCTAATGGGCACTTAGGTCACGATACTTTCTTTTTACAACACAGTTCTTTAAAGTTTTTTGAAAAATGTTTAATGGTCCAAAATCATATTTTTCCCGGCAAAACTGTTTCTGTTTTTGTTATTATATTTTATATATATATTTTCTTAAGTTTTTTGGAAATGACATTAAAAAAGGCAACAAAGGATATCAATTATTCAAAAATTCATAAAAGTTAAATATCTCGAAAACTGTGTGACATTCATTAGACCTATGATGGGTTGTTCTTAAAGAGCATGGTCTCAGCTATCGATGGTTTTCGTTTAAACCGCTACTTACAAGACACCTGTATATGACTAATATATATTTGTACTTCGCAATTTTAAATATCAGTATAATTCGATATCTTGGTTGATTTTCTTATCTTTTGATAGTATCTCGCCCAAATCTCGAGTGGTTGGTTATATTCACCCAATTATACGAATTATAATATTCGAATATTGCGCTTGTGATGGACAAGCAAATGCATGTAAACAATGATTTCTATTATCTCCTCCCCGTTCAAAGTGTCACTTGTAGTCAAACTAATTATTATTATTATATATATCGCCCTCGATAATTGTTTATCGCATATTATACGTATGTATATGTATAAAATATATCTATGGACGTAGACGTTTAGGTTATCTTTCTGTACAACACGTAAAATTTGCCCAGTGTGATCGCCGGTTATGACCAGTACTTAATACGAAATAATGTTTTAACATATAAACCGCCAGATAGCAGTCATAACAATATATGTTTAATGACCGTTATCTCGTGTAAATTTTATATATTTTAAATAAAATTTGTTGTTATATTGAAGTGAAGATTGTGTGAGTTTGATAGTATTTAAGGGTGAAACATGACATGTAATAATGACACAATAATAGTATAAATTAACAAAATGTATATTTTTACGAAATCCAAATTAAATTAATCAATATATTTCCAATTGATTTATTTAATGTGTTTTAAAATACCACAGAACTATGTTCTGAAAATACAACTTCACAATAAAAATAGGTAATTACGGGTATAAATTATTGATTTTTGATATAAAAAAGTTCAAATACAATTTTCTGCTAGGTATATAAGGGTAAAACGACATGTGTGAAGTGTGAAATAAAGTACAATTCAATAAAACATATATAAGTTTTATATTTTTACAAAAATGAATAAATGACAGAGAACCGTCCATTAATATAATCATATACTGATATTCCAGTACATTAAATAAATCAATATCTTGTATAAACTAGGTAAAAATGTGCGTTACATTTGTATTTATTATACAGAGTATCCAATGGTGTCTGGGTGAATCAAGTCCCCTACACCAACATCTTCCAAAACATCATTTCCTACCCATTCCAACTCGCAAAACTCCCAGTCCTCTTGACCCCCTCACTCCCGAGGGTAAACCACTCGCAACCGCGTAAAATTTTTACCTTCATATCTTATTGTTTTGTTTAATTGATTTCTATTATTGAAACAAATTTTATTGCATTGTATATTTTGAAGAGAAAATGTTTACGATATTTCAATAGATTCAGAACGTGTGATTGATTTTTTTTGTTTTCTGCCTCTGTCTCTGTCTCGCGCGCACACCAACACACGAGAGATAGAGGCGTAATCGTATTTAACATTTGTAATCCGGTGCTGTAGTATATCGCGCAATCGTCTCGGCGCCGGCATGTATTCGTACACTTAGTGCACTGCATGCGTGCCGGACACCAAACTCAATGGGCACAAGCACCGAAACTTGACGCGTCATCATCCGATCCGCACATTTTTTGAATACACCATTTCAGTAATTATCAGTCTCGCTTCCCGCCATTACTTATCTGCCCGATTACAGCAGCTAGAATGACAATCTTGTCGATTTATTTCACAACATTTTCGTGCAATATTAAGCAGTTGTTATTTAGTGTAAGGAAGGCAATGCCAGGAGTCAGAAATACAATATATTCAAATCAACGACTTACCCCCGAATATACAAAAACTCGACAAATAATTTGGTCAGCTTTTCTGGTACATTGTCACGCGCGTCGTGTAAATCTGTTTGGTGTAGGGTTTTTAGGTATTTTAGGTATCGGTTTCCCGCGACTAGTTAAACCGACTTTAACAAATATAGCAAAATTGATTATATTTTTCGTAATAAAAACGGTTTTTGATTGAATGAAACACAAAAGTAAAATAAAAAATATTCGGCGATGACTTCGGTCAGCCGATATCAGTAATTAATTAATCATTAGGAGAACACATTCTTATTGTGAAGTTGTAATTATTCAGAACAGACGGTCTGTGATATTTTAAATATGAATTAAATATATTAATTAGAAAGATATACATTTAAAATCAATTTTATCGAAAAATATTGTTGTTGCGCCACTAGGATTCGAACCTGGATCTCTTTCCTAACCGGGGAAGGTGCATTATCCAACTATGGAACGATTAAATGTATTAATATCAAAAAGGTAACATATAGGTTCGAAAATTGTCGCTAAAAATATTGTCGCTGTAGCATAGTTGGATAATGCACCTTCCCCGGTTAGGAAAGAGATCCAGGTTCGAATCCCGGTGGCGCAACAACAATATTTTTCGATAAAATTGATTTTATATGTATATCTTTCTAATTAATATATTTAATTCATATTTAATTAATTAATCGTTAATTTCAATAAGTTATATAAAAAATTACACAACAATTTTTTTGCAGTTATTTCAATTTGAGTTGTGTGGAGACAATATAAATTATTGGTTGGAATCTTAATTGGACATTTAAAAAAAATGTTATTGTTAATGTGTTCTTTTATTGAAAATGCCTCGGAAAGGTGTATTGAGTAAACTGTTATTTTCCTACGGTGGAAATTTTTGAAAAAACTTCTATCAGACGAGTTCAATAGAGTTAAAATAAAATACTTCATCGTTAGTACTAAAACGCAGGACGTACTACTGCATACCGATGTTGAAGAGCGGAGGGAAAAATTCAATATAGCATTTAATTTAAATACTGCAAATTTGATGAGCATTAAAAGACGTCACGTCCACATCCCAGTAGTAAAACCAAAGACTAAGCCAGCTATGTTAAGTGGCCCAATCACATTCAAGACGTGCGTATATTGTTTTACGTACATTGTGACGCTGAAAAGCGAATCGAATTATTTAGTCAGACATTGTACATTTCCATTAATATTCATTAAATTAAGAGTAAAACGATTAGTTGTTGAGAATTTTAAAAGCTATCGTGACCTAAGAGGCATGATGACTCTAAGTACTTAATACACGGTAGTTTCGTTTTTGTCTATATCTTTAAAAATTTAACGATCACATATAAATTAAAACCTTGCTTTGCGCTAACACTTTCTTTATAGGCAAATTTAAAAATAATTATTCATTGGCGTGACCGTACATCGCACATTACATACATTACACATTACATCATAGTGGGGAGTCAATTTTTTTTGAAACACGAATTAAATTGATATCTAATCTTTTTTCTGAACTCAATTTAGACCACCTCCATTGTTTAAATTTTATCGTTGCAATCAATCGCGAAGAATCAAAATATTAAAAATCATACTCTCTCTTTTTCGCATGTAATTTTATATTCTGTCTTCCTCTTTATGCATGTATAAATGCACTCTTTTTGTATTTATTGTTAGTTTTAAATACGCCCTGACGAAGCTTGAGCTGAGCGAAACCGGTTGGCGTTTAATAAAATTCCCGAATAACAGAAAACTCACAAAAAGGACAGCTTCGGGGAGACGTACGTCAGTTTACACGGAATACAGTGTTCAATAAGTTGTTTGAGATGCAAAGCTAAATTGAACACGAATTATCAAAAGCTATATTTATTATTTTATTTTTATTTCATTCTGTAATCTATTTTGATTTTTATTAATTGCTAGATCCTAGGACTCACCTATCCCTTTATAATTATCAATTTAATTCTGAAAAATAGACGTTTTAATGGGTCAAGCCCTAGTTTAGAATAGTGAGATAATAATTGTCGTTATTCAAAAATATCTTAAATAATACATTTTCGACTCGATTCATTAAAACACACTTAGGGCCTTCTGGTAAAATAAAATGTCGACATTCAAGTCAAAAATACTTTCAGTACTATTGTATGTAATAATAATCGGTGCGAATTTTGAACGTGACAAGTTCAGTTCTGTCGCTATATGAAACATTTTATATTTCTAATCAACTTGTTTATCGGGTGAAGTAAATTTCCTAACGAAACGAATTTTGCCATCTTTATCGTATCGTCTGACACTAATTAAATTGACTAAATGACAGCTTGGTGTTTTGGTAAATAACTGATATAACGAAGCTTTAGCAAAAAATTGGTAAATTTGGTAAAATTGGTAAATAACTGATATAACGAAGCTTTAGCAAATATCATATACATACTATTAGTGAGGTTAAAGTTTTCACAGATTGACTGGACCTATAAAAATTCTTATTATTTGTCGTTTCGTTATTAACCTCATGAGCACCATGCCCCCTTACATTTTATACATACAGTTATATTTGGAACCATATTTTCAAATAATATTCTTAGGTACCTTGTTATATACCTTCAAATAATAATATTACTGTACCTACCTTCGAATTAATCTATAAAATAGATTATAAAAGAGATGTGCCTTATAAATTATATATGGCTGAACACTAGGAAAGTATTATCATAATAAGTATGCATACATATGTATAAGTAAATTTTGGCACTTAGTAAAACAGATTAATGCGTAGTACGAGAAAATGCGATGGTGAACAGATTGTTTTTAACTACATTTTTATTAATTTCTGTGATCAATGGGTTTCATTGGGCCATTCTCTGTTTTTTTAGGGCAATGTACAATGTAAAAACATGTTACGTCAATTAGGAAAATAAAATATTACAGAATATACTTTTTTTGGTTGGAAAATATTTGGTTAATGTGTTTGGCTGTTAAATACATATTATGTTACGAATTGACAGTTGAAGAAAATAAACAGATATTAAAATGTTTTTATATGTTTTTTTTTCTTTATTTTTAGTGGCCCAAATAACAATATGAAGTATACAAAGAAGTCAATTTGTGTTGTTTCAATGAGTGTTAAACGGCTTTTATTTGAATTGGAAAATTAATATTAATTATTAAGGAAGGTTTTCACCTCTTAAAGGCAAATGACATCACAAAAAAAAAATATTACAAATATTCCAATTCATAAACAGCGGAGACATTAGGAATAGGACACGCCGATACAATGCAGTCACCAGGATACCATGAGCATAAAAACGGTGTTTTACGATCCTCCACTTTGTATCGGTTCGCGAAACCCGTCTCGAGGCTACGTGACGGCGGGCATGCCGCCTTCAAATTACACAGATATCTACATAATAACTCCTCACGTTTCTTTACTCCTGGTATCTCATGCGTGGTATTGTTGCCTAAATGCGTGGCTGAACTTCTTCTTGAACGTTCATTATTTTCCTTACTCTGAGGTTCTTAAATTCGAATTATAGAAAATTGGTAAATATAACTTGACATCGGAAAATATCTCTTTGCCGAATTATTGCCATCATTATTAAGCAAGTTGCAAAGTCAATATAGTGTTAGTAGGTATTATCATTTAAATGTTTTCTCGACATGTCACAACTTTTTTTTTGTCTTGTTAAAATTTTAGTCTATTTATATAAGCATTGTAACTTGATATTTAAAATAAAATAGTTGTGATTAAAACTTCATTAAAGCATAGGTTTTACTAAAATCAATAATTCGGCGATTACGTATTCTGAAAAATAACTCTTTATCACCAAATGTCTATTTGTTTTACATTCAGTTTTAAAATCTTTAATTATAATTGTATTTTAATACTAAAAAATGTGAATTTGGGAAATAAATTAATTTTACTAATTAGTAATTTCGGATATTATTTATAATAAACCTCTATTTTCGATGCTTGGTTCATTTAATTCAATGTACAATTTTGTTATTTCTGAAAAAGTTCTAAGGACAAATATTATATTGAGCTGCCAAGCGAGACTGTCAAAAACTACGTGTGCATTCTATTAAATCAATTTGAAACTGTCAGCAAGCAGCAATCCACTTATGAAGTTGGACCGCGTACTGTGGGGGTTTTTATAAAATTACTTCGGGTAGATAATCTCCGCTTCTGTGAGTGAGTAACATCTGGGATGAGTCATCCTCGGGATGGCCGGGCCGTGTGATCATTATTGAATATTTTATTGAAGGTATCGGTCGATCTTATCACGGTTCACCTCTCGCGATCAGATACTAGGGTTGTTATTCGCAAACTTTTCCGAGGGTGCCATTCCTCTGTAGGTCTACTTGCAAAATTATGATCATTTAATGTTCACGTTCATTAGTCTGTATATTATAATTTTGCAATTCCAACCGCTGTAACAAACGTCATATTTTTATACTTTTTAGTATTTTTTATATTCAATAGCGTCCAATATCTTTAATAAAAAATGCCAATTTAACTTTATCGCTAATCGAAAGATGTAAAGCTCTTTCGTGGAGTTTAATTAATTAATTAATAATTAATATGAAGTATTTAGGTACTCACTATAAACGTTCAAAGACCTTTTTGCTTTAGTAAAATGTTTAATTTAATTAATGATTAATTTTTCTTTTCAAAAAACCAAACTGCCACCGGGACTTGAACCCGGTATCTTCCTATTGCCGGTAGAAAGCTCGGTTTATTCGAAAGAAAAGTTGTGTCCTTTGCATTTTTTCAGTGAAATCTTTACTTTAATTACATAGTAGATACAGTCGAAGTCGGTTATAACGGTTACGAAGGGACCAGCTGAATTTGCTCATTATAACCGTTACTCGTTATATACTCGTTATCAATAAAACTAAAAGCAAGTCAAATACATATGAAAAATCAAAAATCTATAAATGTTAATTACTACATTCAATCACATTATTTCTTAACAAAATTCAAAATACTGCTCTATTTTAAAGTTTAAAACTTACTACTACTACTACTTACTATGCGCACAAAATATACACCTATTGTTTTTTTGTAAGAATTCGCAAACCTGAAAGGAATCGTAAACAATAAGGAACCTCGTCGGCAGACGCTGCTTTCGATTTTATGACTTCTCAAGAATGAGGGTTTTTATACCGTATAGTGTATTTTGTTCACTTGTTAACAATATTTTTTGTACGTATATCAGTGAAGAGTTGTATGAAAACAGGTTTGAATAAAAATAATTAGTATTTCCTCACTATAACCGTGCTCGACCGAGTTCGACTGTATTGTAACTTCACCGATAAAATTTGAATTTAATTGTTATTTTATTTTGATTGGAACTGTCTAGAATGAGTGACAGGATTGGAAAAAATGTGAAACAAAACTCTTTATTTTTTTTATCCTTTGCTTAAGTTGCAGATATGGTTTAGGGGTTTCGTTAAACCCGTTTAATGTGTATAAAGTGAAATGTATTTTGCTAAAAATATATATAGCTCTCCGAGGCACGGTTGTGGTTCCATGTGAATGCTGCATGTATTATGGAACACATCAATAATTCTCTCTCGGATAGATGGTTTCTGTTCCAACCCATTGTTCCAGATGTATGTCTGGTTCGATCATTAATCACAGGAGGCCGTTCCGGTCGGTAAATTTTCATTTATATGTCCCTTTCTGGTTTTGTTAAACAGCCCGTACACTTTCATTTCATTTATACTATATATGATTAGCAAGCATTACATTATTTTTTTTTATCTAGAAAATAGTGTAGTTTTTTATGGGCTACTCTGTCGTAGAGCGGTTTTTGTACTAGCCTACCTACTATGACAAAACCCACATATGTATATTTATTTTTAAGGAGAACACACTATTACTGTGAAGTTGCAATTTTTTCATAACATATTTCTGTTATATTTTTAATACAAATTAAATAGTAGAAGGGAAGCTGGAAAACGAGTTTATACCTACTATCTAACATAACATATGATCGAAGGATATTGAATGTTTCTATAATCCGGCTTCAAGTATTCAAGTCAAACTGTTAAAATGCGTCACGCAAACAAATTTCTCAAAACAATTCGCTCGCTTCGTAATATGCATGCTATTTTGTGCATTATACCCATAAGCATTAAAGTCGTTTTTTGTACGTTGGATGCTGTTAACGAATACATATACAGTATACGAAGACGTTGACAGGCGGAACATGAATGCGCATGCGCAAAAGTCGAATACTTTCAAACATTGTGGATACGGAACGAATGATAGAATCCACCGTTGCTGGTATGTATATGTACGCTGTTGTTATGACTAGTCGCGCTAAAGGACAGGACGAATTTATTTGCAGCAATGCAATTTTCGGCTAGAAACAAAAAGTACAAAGCTTTTTAACTCTAGATCCAAAGTTTATGTGAAGCGACCGCGCCTGATGCAGATAAAATCAATTTATCGAAAAAATATTTTTGTTGCTACCAGGATCGTTGTCACTTTCCTATCTGGCGAAACGCGTTAACCGATTACACTACACCAACATGGTAAGTTGACGATAAATTTTCTAGCTTATATGTTGCACTTTTAAATTGATACACCTGTCGTTCCATTATTTGAAAGCAATCTGCTTAATATTTACGGAATCTCAAACACCTTTGAGTAAAATCCGATAGGAGACGCCAGAATTAATTAATTATTTTTTATTAAATTTTGGAAACATTAATAATAAGGATAACACATTATTATTGCAAGTTGCAATCCCAGCGCAGTATTGCGGCAATGCAATCCGCCGTGACTACCAGCAAAAAGCCATTCAATGTCCTTTCAGTGCAGATACTGCCTTTATTTATTTAAATTGTGCCCCGTGCCCGAACCCCAGGCCCCGGACCCTACGATTAGAGCCGCTATTCAAATTGAAAGGTAGAGTCTGAAAAGAATGTAATTCTGTTTTTATTTCGATATTTATTTTTTTACGTTTTTATATTATTTGTTTATTAATATGAATCCCACTTTTGCAAAAGTCAACTGATTAGAGTGATACTGGAAAAACTGCTGTAGGTAATATATTACGTTTGAAGCAGTCAAGTAAACAAAATTGTAATTTTATATCGTCATGGGACAGTAATTTTTCATTCATTCTAGTATCACAAATAAATGTATTACGATCTGAATAACTAAAATCCATCACGAGCTCAAAACTACTATTAAAATTATTTTTTTAATAATCTATCACTGTATATGTATATATATATATTATTAATTATATATTTATCATGCACGAGAAATACACTGCCCACCCTCTCGATACGGATCTTGGTCTAATGAGGTGGGCAGGATTCTAACGCGTATAATTTATGCAAAAGTAACTGAATTTGCATTCTTAGTCCGATTTGATTTAGCAACCTGTAGAAAAATAGGGCTCGTACTATTATTATTAAATCGTATAAATAACCTTTACACATAAAGGGCGATTTTAACAAGTTTTATCATTGATTTGAGAATTGACATGCAACTTTTTTCAATAAGGTATCATTTGACGGTAATATCAAACCGACTTTTGAATATATATTTTTCAATTTTTTCGGCGGCGTTTGGTTCAGCGCCCGTGTGAATTTTTTACAAAAATGTTGCTATATATGTAATTTAAAGTAAGTAAATCAATTGTTCTAAAATAATATACAAGAAAATATCTCCTAAACTACTGGGAAATTTGACACATTTGTAACACAGTTTAAAAGGGATAATACAAAAAAAAGTTAATTTTGATCAAAATGTTCTATGATACCTTGTTGTTCCAAGGTCATGACTGCAGTAGAACATAATAATAGTATTTCATCAATTTAAAATTCACATTTCCTTAAAGTTTTATTAACGATATTATATTTTTTTTTAAATAGAGATGCGTACACGGAATACATGTCACATCAATATTCTTACTATTTTCAAACTAAGCTAAACGCTTGTACTATGAAAATAGGACTAACTTGCTGGTCTCATGGAACGAGGTGCGAACCCCCGACCACTAGATCATTAGGCCAGCGTCTTAACTACAGACTCATGTTTAGGAATATCATGTCCTTATGGTCACTCCGTCATTGTCTTTCTTTAACATTTTAATTTTTCTATTTTAATGTAAGATTAATGTAGGTATAAAATGTCAATACTGACATTATGCGATGGTCGCACGCATTCGTTTTGACAAATAACGTATACTATGACGACATAATACATTGGAATCCCGCGTAATCTCGCCATAGATGATTTTGTTCTGCGTGGGTCGGTGCAGGGGTGTCACACGCGGCGATCGCTTCCGCCGCTATGAACAACATCACCCGATCGCTTCAATCTTATCTCTAGTGTCAGACGTGTCGCCATCCCGGGGTGATGACTAATAATATTATTTGCGAAATCTTAACGTCAAAAAATAAAACTGCAAAATAAATAATCGCACTTGTGCCGCCGTCGCAATTAATTATGCGGGCCTGTGATCTGTACGTGCGAAAGAGACGACACCGCGACTGCCTGATTTTGAAATATTTAATAATGTATAACAGTAATCGGAGTGAATTTTTCAAACAGAACAGTCTTTATGTAGAACATTTTAAAATGTATTTGTAATTATCCATTTTCGTTTCAAATCCGTATGATGATAAACTTTGATTGTATGAATTTATTGTACCGTGACTAAAGAAGTTTTACTTAAAAAAATATATTATACTGTACAATCAAATACAAGTGAAATACTTGTGTTATCGATGAAATTGCTTAAATATTTTATTAGTAATTAATAGTTCATTTTTAAGATTTCATTAACACAACACATCATCTGACATTTTTGTAAAAATTGTTTTTTTTCTTTCAAAATTTTTGACAATTGTTGCAAACGTCAAATTTCCAGTAGCGCTTATTTTTAAAAGCAATTTTTGCTGTGAATGCAAATAAAATGTATAATACAATTATAACGTGTCCGAAATGTTTAATGTAAATGTCAGATGTTATTGTTTCAAAGGTACAAACTGTCTTACATTCATGAATGTGTAAACCCTGCGTTTAGTAGTCACCCACTTAACATTTAAGCTCTTAATTCGGTGGTATGAAACAATTGACGCAGCAACTCACGAAATGGATGTAGGCTTTGTTCTACGATACTATTCTATACGCGCTGCCTATGCATATAAAAAAAGATATAACCAAAAAGTTTAAAAAAAAAAACTCTCGCTTGGGGCGGGGAGAACATAAATCAAGATTTAAACGGATCCACCGAACAAAAACTACATTACAAATACATATTTACTTCCATCTTTGGATAGTATTCGCCCCTAATTACGTTAATTGCACGGTACCTCTTTTACAAAGAACAAATTTCAAATTGCATCTTAGCTTTTTGATCCCTCCATGTTTATGTTTAGCCAGGGCTGGACTAGGTTTCTAAAAATATTTATTTGCGTACCTTATGGCCGTATGAGATTTTCGACTCGAGACAATCTCTGAAACAGGGATTATGCTCACAAGACAGACAACTCTCGTCAAATGTCAGTATATTAACCGTTGATGTTCTGTTAGGGTGAATTTGAATCTCCCCAACAGCAGTCAAAACGGAATAAATGTTTTTAATACAAATTAAATGTATCAATTAGACAGATATGCAAATAAAATTGACATCTACGGGTTAAAACAATTGGCATTTGGGGCAACTCCGACAAAAGATATTTGCGTTATAAAATGTGCAATGGTTCAGTTATTGTTAATGATGGTAAAATCGTTATTTTAACTGTTATTATGACTGATTATGTTCGTTTGTAACGATGGTTGATACGTGATTAACGTAATTCTTTGAGCAATAACTAGTGCACTAGAAAGTAAACCTCCAACAGTTAAATCTTATTTTTAGGAGAACACATTCTTATTGTGAAGTTGTAATTATTCAGAACAGACGGTCTGTGATATTTTAAATATGAATTAAATAAGGTAAATGGCCCTGTCAAATTATGGAAAGATTAAATGTATTAATATCAAAAAGGTAACATATAGGTTCGAAAATTGTCGCTAAAAATATTGTCGCTGTAGCTTAGTTGGATAAAGCACCTTCCCCGGTTAGGAAAGAGATCCAGGTTCGAATCCCGGTGGCGCAACAATAATATTTTTCGATAAAATTGATTTTATATGTATATCTTTCTAATTAATATATTTAATTCATAGTTAAATCTCAGTTACCAATCATCGACACAATCACAGTCACGTAACGGTTTACCATCACTAGGTATCGTGAAACGTTGTATGTGTGTGTTCATTCATGTATCATATTACCTACACGTGACTAGTCCATCCCCGCCCGCGTCGCCGTGTACGCCCGTCGATCCCGCGACCCGCCGAGGGGCCTTCACCAACGTGAAAGAGAAGCCTTCGGGTCGAATGGCCGGGTATAATTCGGGTAATACATAATTAGTGAATCGACCCGCGTCGCTTGCTGCGTTTGAGAGTACCTCAATCCACCTCTGAGCGGTGGACCCTTAGGCCAGGTATTCCAGACAGTTGTTAGTAACGTGTGTTTATTTAAATAACAAGACGGAAAATTTCCTTCGGTGATGTTCTCAGATGAGCCTCGGAACAATGGGGCCTGGTCGTGATCTTGCTTATTTTTTTATTATTTTTTATTTTCAGTCACATTTACCGAACGGGATAGAGCAGCAATTTTTCATAACCATTCCGATATGCACAATTTTATTGCCAGAAAGAAATACTTCAATGCAGTGCAACGTTCCATATAACCTGGTTATATGGCAGTCGCTATGTATTCCTTTTAAACATTTAAATGTTTGTAGAACATCGATTAGGTTAATTTGTACGGTGGTGCATCATTTTCTTTTTTTAAATAATAAATAATATTTTCAACATTGAAAAAAAGGTTTCGCGGAAACAGACAGTATATAGTCACTCGCAGGTCCTAGAAACTAGCTTTCGGGTATTATTTTTTAATTACTCCGATTTTATAAATTAATTGGCTATCCTATTTTTATGTTTAATTCGACTAACTTCTCCCTTTCACGACCCTTCTACTCGACAGCATCTGCTTTACATGAATAAATTATGCTTCTTTAAATCATTGTCTCCTGGTAGAAACTCCCATAAATTATGTGGTAGTTAGTCACTGGAATTTGATAGATCACAGATTTATGGGTTCATTTTTGGAATGAATTCATTTCATATTATAGTTAACCGATTTTTCTTTACTTTAATTTTATAACAATACTGTCTTAATTGATCCTTTACTGTTTGGTGTTTGCCATGTTGTGTGTACAGTAGGTACATAGAATATACGCTACCGAGAAAATAAATTCAGCGGTTTGAATGTTGGCGCCAACCATTGTTGACTCAATTCAAGGCAGAAAGAAGTATGCGGCAGATGTTTTTGCTTTGAAAAAAAAAACAAGTCATACATCAAAAACTCGTTTACACAAACGTATTATTAGAGTGCATAATGCAGACATGATTTGGACTTCTGGGCCGAACTACATAATACGAGTATGGAAATTATTGTATAAATAAAAATATATAATGTACTTTATATGTTATCAGTAAATCACCTTGTCCGCTTTGTCACGTAAATCTAATTACTACGAATTAGGAATAAAATGTATTTTTGTAAATTTTGAGAAAGCGAACGGCTGTTTCCTAACGGTGCTAAAATAAAAACGCGCGTTTCGGTGCTGTAAACTCAGTGTACATGTAGACATTTGCGATTAAGTCGGATAAATATGAATATTTTACATTTATTACTTATATTAATCATTCAAGTAATAATATAAGAAAATATTTATTTCAATTATTGTGTAAATGTGCTAAAATGAGAAAAAAAACATTGATCATCACGAACGGAAGCATATAACGCGTCTAACTCGGCCAGCGCACGCTCTGCCACTGAGTGTTCTAAGTGACGATCGGCATCCAGCGCCCCGCATGCTGCGCCGTCGACACTACTCCGCACGTACACTTACACGTGTATTGACAAATTCACGTCGGGTTCTTCGAGAAAACATTTTTTGTTGTTGTGTATGGTAAATACTAATCAGGGGCGTGCAATGCATACAATAAAAAGAGCTGTGCATAACTAAAAATTCTGGGAAACAAATATAAATTAATAAAAAACAATTAAACTATTAACAGTACTCTAAAATTATAAATAAATACATGATAGGGTCGTATAAATGATTTATTTTGTCCAAAGACGTTGGTTAAACGAAAGTACATATATTGCATTACATATGATTGTATAATATCATTGGTAACATCATAACCTAAATCTATAGCTACTGCACGCCACTGATACTAATATATTGTAATTATTTTATCCAATAAATACCTAAAATATGAACTCTGTATTTAGTATATTTACAGAGTTATTCACGTAATGTCAACTCAGTTTACATCACCGGAGAGGAAAGGCGTGGGCAAGGAAACCAACAAAACAAGTAAAACGAAACTGCACGCGACAAAGTTTAGTTACTTTGTTACTTGAGATTATTGTCCAATTAGGTATTTTAAATATACCCGATTTCACAAATAATTGGCTTCTGGATAACATCATTGTCCGACATATTGTACTTTATATAATGTGAAACCGTCGCACGGGCGCCGCACGGTGCATGGCTGAAGCAGATGTTGTCTAGACTCTAGACGCTCGACTCGTAGACTACCACATTGGCCACGCGGTGATCCGGCCGGCATTAAAACATTGCGTTTATTTTTGATGTTGTTTATTCTCTGTATATTTGTCCACTCACGTATGCCCTTCACGTCTGGCCCAGAATCCTGATTAAATTGTCTCCCCTTTGCTTCAGCAGCAGCTGTCGTGTTACCTTTGTACGCACAATCCTATTCCTGATTTTATTTTCACTGAGAGAGAGAGAGAAGCAACTTTCATTATTGGTTATTTTTCTAATTAATGCGGAATAAATCTGTTTTTAATATTTGAATATGTCCAAGAACGCACAATTACTGGATTTTCACCCACAGAAGCACTGTTATTAAATATCTATCTAATAGATATCCCATAGAGACGAAGCTATTTTTTATTAATAGAAAAATATCGAAGTATGGGTAATTACAGAGCTTATGTGTCGTTAGCTTCGTCTCTATGAGTAATTGTGTGTTCTTGGACATATTCAAATATTGCTAATAATATACTGGTCAATATATAAAAAATGAAAAATATTGATTTTTTAGACGTATTCTAAAGTGTCATTTTACAGATAAAGAATATCGCTTTAAAATAATTACATTCTCATTGTGACATATGTGCTGTTTCAGAGAAAATTAATATCAAATTTAGTCCATAGATGGCGATAGTGTAGCGGTATTCCGAGTGATTCCACATATTAACATTTATACAACTTTCAAAAATTTGTTTGACATGGAGGTTGATCGGGTGGTATGGTGAACGTTACATTGTGTAGAGTGATTACTTAAGTCAGGTTTTCCATTAATAAAAAATAGCTTCGTCTCTATGTGATATCTATTATTTGTTTAAATCTGTTTTCATTACATTGTCACCACCATCGTAATGCTAATGGAACATTGGCATTTTAAAAACACAACCAGGTTCCTCAACACAATTGTTATGAAATCAACACAAATAGGCTGTTGTATATCTTATGAGTTGAGTATGTTATGTATTATCACCTGCCTATCGATGTACTATTATAATATTGTTACAATCGTGGGGTTATTGTCTAGTAGGCGCCACCGACAACAGCTGACAACACTCGAACGGTCTGTGCCGGAAAGTCTAGACGACCGGCAGATGCTGCTGCTGACGAGGGTTAAATTAAAAAACCAACTACCCTGTTAATGCTCAACACCTCGGTGCATGCACCTTTTATGCGGATCTTACTTTCATTCGACCTTAATCTTGTTAGGCTTCAAACCATGGGTGCAAGCTTCAAATTTTTTTTTAATGAAATTTGATCATTACATTTACAGCTGATCTCCGATGATCACAAAGGTATTAACAATGCGCGGAAAGTTACCGCATGGTACAACTGCTGGCTTGGGTTGCATTTGAAAAGCTAGAGCATTTCGTCACAGTCAAAATATCACTAGAGTCTCGGTTGTTACATTCGGAGCCGAGACGTGCCAATTAGTGATGAGCTTAAGATCACGAACCGTGAGTCAATCACTGATATATTTGAGTCGCACTCACTATCAGCGATTGAATATCTGGGAATATCGTAATTCGGCGCATGTGCATATGAAATGATAATATTTATGGAGAAATGACGTTATAATTCGTGTAGATAAGATCTAGTAGGTTATGCCAAAACGTTTTACGCATTTGACCCGAAATGCTGAGAATTTGACTCGAAAAATAAACCAACATTTTTAAAGGTTTACATTCTCTTTGTGATGATATTAAAATATATAAATATATCAATCGTATATACTAGAATATGTTTTTTACATCTAATGAAGTTTGAATAATATAAGTAAACATTAAAAATTATGTTTTTTTAAATATATTTATTTATTAGTAATGAAACTGCGATCACATTCACAGTTTTCAATCACTGATATTATCGAATATCAATCACAATCACACCAGTGAGTCAAAGGGTAGTAATTTTCCTCATCACTAGTGCCAATATCGCACAAAATTTCAAATTAGCCCAAAGAGCAATGGAAAGGGTTTCGCTTGGAATATTTCCGAGAGATCCGAGTACCAAACCTACAAAATGCAAAGAAAATCTGCATGCTCAAGGGACCATGGGCTGGACATATGTCGAAGAGGTGACTGCCGGTGGGAAAAGATGGTGCTGAGGAGTTCGATGAAGACGGCAACAGTTGGACGAGAAGAGTTGAAGACAGAGAATTACTGATCCTCGGGGTAGATATGTCTCCAGCAGTGGAGAGACAGACTGATGACGAAGATTATTATACATGCAGGTGTGCATTATCTAATAGCCGAGTGCAAAACACCATTCAATATTGATTCTGGTTTTGTGAACAAATCTAAATTGCCAATTCTTGCTCTTCATTTAAGATACACCCGGGACGTTTAGGGGTCATCTGCGACCGCGATAGAGAAATCAAAGATCACACACACATTTCCAACGATTATACAGCCACAATCGTCGCTCGCCTCGTGTATATAATAAACACGATAAAATAAATAATATCCTTTCGTTGTCAGTGCAGGAGAGGAGCGCTGAGGTCGTTGAATCCCCTCGGACGGCGCCTCGTCGCAGCCGTGAATCAACACCTGAACGGGTTTAGTCTAGACCGTAGACTGCTGCTGCTAGAACCCAATACCGCGACATCACGCCGGTTGCCACCTTGATTATATTGCGCACATTCTTTTCTTGCCTGGACATCGATTCTAGGTACGAAAGTCATTTTGTATTTCAGTATCACCGTCTAGCCGGCGCGATCGCCTGTCATTCCTCACATCGTGGCTTCGATAGTTACAATATCATATCTAGACCTTCGTCGATGCACTTTCCGCATTATCAATTCTCGCATTGTCGAGTCCGTGCGTATTGTTTGTTGTGCGGTCTATCCAGTCCGGTTGACCGGTCTTCGCAGAAGGCTGCGATTACCCTTGCAGCATCGCGTATTGCAATAATAATTATCCTTATTGATTTTTGCTCTTTCGCTATCCGACCTCTCAGTTCCTCGAATATAATGGCCTCTCGACCAATCATCATCCATCGGTGTGTCATCATTGGGGTCCTGAAGCCCCCGGCTGTATTTAAATGTCTGGGACCTCCGAGTGCTGAGAGCGCGCCAAAGTTAATTTTCACATGACCGCCGTATTGACGTTAACTTGAAGAATATTGACAACAAATCACGTATAAATTGGCAATTTAATTGTGTACGGCTTCGCCCATCGCAAGTCTTGCAGAATGCCTTGCCTCTTTTGGCGCCGCGAGTCGTCAACATTGTTGGAGCAGGACTCGAGTCTCGAAGTCTAGACTATATAATGTTGCCGGTTAGGGGAGACGAGGGGCTATTAATCAGTGTCAACTGTAAAGAAGAACTGACATGATTATTAAAGTATGCAATCGTAATAAAATCAAACGGATCAGGGCTGGTAAGTGCCAACAAAGTCAATAAATCATATTACAATCTACGACATATAAACTACAAAGACTAAGTCGACCAGTTAGAACATTACTGTCCGGCATTTTATATGGGTTTAAACGGCACACTTCTCAGAATTTTCCACAATTTCGTAAAAGATAACTGCATTGAAATTTTACACATTAATAAATAATAAAGGCCGCAGATTGAATAATTTAGAAAGCCTAGAAATCAAAAAAATCACTCAACCCCTAAGTCCAATATAATTAACAACCGATTAAACCTTACAAACAGCCCGCTATTTAATATGTTCCCTATTTCGATGCCCCCCTGTCAATTACCTCCTTACAATTACCAAGACTCCGCCTACACCCCGTAATGAATGTCGTTTAAATTTTATGGAATAGTTCAGTTGTACGCCAGCCGGGTGGTCTACAACAAAATTCTTAAAATAATTTACATGCGCGATGTGCCGTTCCGGTGGTGACACATGATCTTTTTTTTCTAGTGCGAGAATGTATATTGTTTCTGATAATAAAAAAACAATGTCCAACGATGGTGCTGTAATTTGGTTATTATTTTTGCCGGCCCGTAAAAGGTGACGTGGTGGGTTTACGACTTCCGACCCTCCCGAGGTCATTCTGATGCCTGCGGCCTGGCGCCGTTCTCAAGCGATGAATCACGTCAGAATGTGAAGACGTAGTAACCCCACGAGCAATCCGCTCGATGGACGATGTAATCATAGTGCATCCGACGATAACGAGGCGCCGTCGTCTAATTAATCAACATGTCGTCCGAGAAAGTGGATGACCGTAAGAAAGGAATACAGGATCCGTCAAGAATATCGATTTTTGCGATTCCAAAACGACAAAAAAAAGTGTTACTCACTTACCATCACGTCGTTTCACCGAGAGAGGATAGAGCGCCGCACTCTTCTGTCCTGACACACACAATTCTCGCCTCATCCGCATTCATACAAGCTCGACGATTATTGAGGCTTCTAACAGGACCATCCTCCAGTGTCTGGTTTACCTGATCGTGCCAAGTCTTTCAATGCTTTCGTGCTATCAACACTTGCGTCATATATCTTTCTAACCATTCATCCGTTCCATATGACCAAATCATCTAAGTGATCCTTTCTTAATCTTACTCACTACTAAGATCGGCTTTACATTCTTTCCTTATTTCTTCATTCTTTACTCTGTCATAAATGGATTTGCCACATATACGCGTAAGTGATCTCATTTCCACTGCATTCAGTCTACTTTCGTTCTTCTTCTACTAGCTCCAGTGTCGGTACCAGGACTCCATTGTGAACCGCTAGTCCTTGCCTCAGTTAACAAATTTATAAATTCTCGTTTCGTAATTTGTAGGTTCCGTGTTTTTTTCGATTTTATATGTACATATATCTTTCTAATTAATACATTCAATTTGTATTAAAAATATCATAGTTCTATGTTCTGAAAAATTGCAACTTCACAATAAGAATGTGTTCTTCTTAAAAATATATAAGTTGTACTAATGTTTCCAAAATTTTATAAAAATGAATAATCAATTCTGGCGTCTCCTATCGGATTTTACTCAAAAGTGTTTGAAGTTCGTGGTTCGCGTTGGGTTGTGATATTATCATTTTGGGGTTCCCCAAATTATTCAGTGAGAATGGCGTAAAAAGCGCTCTTGAGGTGAAAGTTTTTACAAAAATGGCGCTGTACAAATTATCCAATATTATTAATGGTCCCTGCATCACAAATCCGTTACTGTATAAAGCACAGTGGTGATATGTCCAAAATATAGTATTTTTTCGAGGAATGCTTTTGAAATTTACATAAATCGCAAAAACTATACAAACAAATAACATTTTATAGAAATAAATTACATAAAATGAGTAGCTCATCAGTCAAGGAACTCTTCCAGTTGACTTCTTCCAATTTTGAAATGCCATTCCTTTATAAGCACGCAGAATTGTGGATACGATACCGTTGCCATCCTCTCGTGGTAGCTTATTGTATATCCGCGATCCCATAAAACATGCATGTCTTTGAGCAAATGAAGTTTTAATTAACGGGACAGCTAGTTTCCTTTGAGCTTTTGCCTGTGTACACTTAGATTCATCCATTAATAAACTCCAACCTTTGTAAGTGCTCTTTCATTTCTATACCTTGCTGTAGTTACAACAACAGTCACCTTACACACACCATTTGATACGCACACCATTTACACTGCGACATACACTAACACGCGTGAGACTAGAAGGTAGTTAGGGGCTTCAGTTTCACATCCACAAAACAATCACAGTGCATAATATTTTATAACTACACCCCTACAACATCTAATGTGTAATAAGGCGCAGGATTCTGTTTTCATGTATGTTTTTAAACAGAGTCTTTATGGACAATTGTCTGATATTTAGCACCTTGAGTTTTTTGAATAGCAGCTCCGATTCATGGTGATTGTGCTTTATATAACGTGGAAACAGATATTACTAAATTGAAGAAGATTATTAAAAGTTTGATAGATTCTTTTGAACCGTTAGCACTGATGTGTTGTGTGTGCACCTTCACCGTCCACCCGATCAGGTTTCCGCCGGTGGATACCGTGCCCAGTTTCTGCTGAACATAGTATTCACGGCGTCTTCTAGATGCATCCGAAGCTTTGATACCACATTATCTAGCTTCGCTTCACACAACTTATTTTAAATTGTATAATTTTCCGAGTAATGTTAGACTATCCGGCTCTATGAACCGTGCAAGATTGGCGTTGATCCTATAATAGAGGATAAATAATACTGTATTTTCACCTTTGTGCCGTGAACTTTATTTTATCTGCATCGGTATCTGTCAATATCGAGTAGTTTTAGCAAAATTTGTACGTATGCGGCTGTTATTTATTTATTAACTAGCGTTTGTCCGTCCTAGGAGTCGCGGTGGTCACATGATATCGGACAAGTTGTTGGGCAAAATCGGAAGCAAAGCTAATGTCAATAAGTGCTTAAGAATTATTTCAAATGCGCAGTAATAAACATCAAGATTAGCGTAGCACGCCCGTCATAGGACGGGTAAAATGCTACAACTTGAGTTTCTGTTTTAAGTGATGAAATGACTTTTGTAAAGCAAAATACATTCGAATAGACAGGTTCTCGAATATTATTACATAAAATCATTATTAACTGTGATAATTCTTTAATTACCACCAGATTCCTTTGGGGTTCTGTCGTCTGATTACTTGGGGTCCCAATTCCTTGTAAGTGAAACTCAGTCTTTCCAGGTTACAATATTATACGTTTATTACAACACGTTATACAGTAATATAAATTACACATCCAGAGATAGATTAGTTATTCAGAAGAAGCTGTGATGGAAGAGAGCTGTTCTACCCACTTTCATGACACACACATATACATTTGCAATGTGACAGTTCTTACATTAACTTTATAGTTTATAATGTTTATATTATTTAAATAATCGGTACATTACTTGAAAAAATACATAATTATTCGAATTTCAGTTTACAGTGGGTACTTTATGTGTATTATGAGAATAGACTCAACATTTGCCAAAGATGAATCTTTAAATTTTTGTAAGAAGGGATGATAGCTTGATAGACCAAGTAGAAAAGGCAGTAAGCACTTTTTCACAGGTCTTAGATCTGCAGGATGCCGAGAAAAGTGGATAAGCATAGTCAAAAAAGGGTGTGAGTAGAAATGAAGGCGTTTATTTTTATTTTTGAAAAATGTACCTTCATAACATAAAGGTTACATATCTATCTAATTTGTACGTTTAGATAGAAATTGAAACTTTGCTCCGAAAATGAAAGCGCACACAAAGCTTATGTCATATTTTATTTATTCATACGCGCTTAATGTTTTCTCCTTAAATAAAATCCAAAATTTCAGCGCTTTAATTTGTTTTATTTTAAAGTTGACCCGTCTGTCAGGCCGGGCGCGCCGAATAAACAGGGCACCCAAAAAAGTTAGCATTTTGTAAAAAACGAAGGGAAACACGTAAAAACGAATGCAAAACGAAATAAATGACGTGGTTCCGAAACAATGCGCCCCGCCGAAAGGCTGACAAGTCAATCGGGGGGCGAGCGGCGGCGCCCCCGGGGGGCCGCGGCGCAAGGGAGGTCGGCCAGACGGCGAGCCGGTCCTCAGTCGCGGTACCCGCCCGAAACGAGATGTTTCCCAATATGAATGTAACTTTGTACCTATAATTAATGCATATTTGAATATTTTTTAGGAGAACACATTCTTATTGTGAAGTTGTAATTATTCAGAACAGATGGTCTGTGATATTTTAAATATGAATTAAATATATTAATTATAAAGATACACATATAAAATCAATTTTATCGAAAAATATTGTTGTTGCGCTACCGGGATTCGAACCTGGATCTCTTCTCTAACCGGGGGAGGTGCTTTATCCAACTAAGCTACAGCGGCATTGGATAAAGCACCTCCCCCGGTTAGGGAAGAGATCCAGGTTCGAATCCCGGTAGCGCAACAACAATATTTTTCGATAAAATTGATTTTATATGTGTATCTTTATAATTAATATATTTAATTCATATTTAAAATATTTGATTATGTCCAAGAACACACAATTACTGGATTTACACGTGCAAAAGGCAATGTTATTAAACAAATAATAGATATCTCATAGAGACGAAGCTATTTTTTATTATATTTAATGTAAAAATATGAAAGTGTGGGTAAATAACAGGGCTTACGACCTGCCTTCGGCTGATAAGAATATTGCTTTAAATTGTTTCCTTTCAAAATTGGACCCGCGCGGGGGGGGGGTCACTCGACACGTGTTAATGAATATATATTTTTTTAAATTATCGGTGCGCGCCTCGACGGTCAATGGGTAATAATTGTCTTCGGCGCATGAGTCAACGCGGTGTTAGCGGAAATGTACGAACTGATAGTTGTGTGCCTTGAAATCATTGTTTGACTGTTCCTCGTGTGCGGAGAGAGGTTTGGACCCTCCGCTCGTTCAAGTCTTTGTCTAACAAAAAAAAAAAATGTAATCACGCATGACCGACGGCCGGCATCGTTGAAAGCTGCCATTGTCGTATCTCCGCTGTGCTGCCATCTATTAGGCCACTAAACGTTGCGCTACCATGTTTTGTCGTTTTTACAGACTACCAAATATATAGACGTGAACTAACGCAAATTTCTTGTTTTCAATTTGGTGTCACTTTGGTACCACCTACGCGATCAAATAGCTCCGTGACTTTTTTTAAAATATATAACTCGATTGGAATGAAAATTTAAACGCTGGCAATATAATATGCATTAGTGTAAAAAATATGTCATAAACTATCGGATTTATGTTTCCAAAATTTGCACAATGTACACTTTATTTCATGTCTACTAGTGTGTGGTCGTTGTTTAATATTCAACGTAACGTTTAGCGATACATAACTAACTCACCAACATACATAACTAACTTTCCGCGGGCAGAGATGATAAATAGACCGTCAAATTCCTCGCCTCGTCAGAAATGTAAATAAAAGAAAATAAAATCTCACTTAAATAAAATTAGTGATAGCTATTTTTTTGACAGTTCAGATAGGTCAATGTAAATGATAAATTTTTCTTAATATTTTCCAAAACAATTAAATTTACGGACACGGGTTGGTTTATATCTAAATAAACAGGAATACATATAAGGAAAATTCTTCGGGTGATTTATAGCGTTCGAGGTCCATTACTTTTACAATTAGTTATATTCCGGTCTGTCTATATATGACACACTGGCTCGTTAAATTGGTAATGATTATCACCCGTCTCCGAACGATTTTATGCCAACGAAAGACAAATAAAGAATCATTATAAACACACAGTTGCAGCTGCACCGCCGCGCTGGAGCGAGATAATCCGATATATAGGTATATTTCCGCGAAAGAATGTCCGTCTGTGTGGTATTGAAGATTCGCTCTCGCCCAGACTTCTCAAACATACTCATTCGTTACTTCATGAAGTATCCATGACAGACTTAATATGGTAAAAAAACGTACGAATTCTATCAGGACTGCACAATGGATGAATCCAAATAATCTTTTGAGTCTCCAAAAAAAAATCAAATATCTCTAGAATGAGAATTGGACATTGCCAGATTGAACTTAACAGATTCCCCAATGTGTGAGTGTGGTGCCGAGGAGGAAACCCTTGACCATATCTTTTTTGCCTGTCCATTGCGGATCACAGGTTTTTTTTTACAATAATCTCGTCAATGGTAATTTTCAACTCCCGGTTAACTTGTGTCATCTTCTTTCCCTTAACTCGCCACATTTAATCTATATAATAGCAAATTTTTTGAACGACAATGGTATTGACTTGTAATATAATATTTCTTATTCTATAATATTATTGTACTTTTTTCTATAAAATAAAGTTTAACTTGATTAATGGCACAGATCACTCTTGAAGGGTGGATTGCCTATTTAAAAGAAGAAGAAGAAGACATTAATTATCGATTAATGAAAATAGAGCATTTTTGTTTTAAAGATAATAGCCCTGATAAAAATGAAAGTTGGATTTTTGTTTGCATGAATTATACCTTAATTGTATTTCCTTTTAAAAGCTTAAAATATTTTACATACTAATTAAATGTATTATTAATTAGAAAGATATACATACAAAATCAATTTTCAAAACAAATAATGGAACGATAGATGTATTAATTTGAAAAGTGTAACATATAGGTTCGAAAATATGTCGTAAAAAGTATCCAGGCAGCAACAACAATATTTTTAAATACTAATTTAATGTATTAACTATAAATATATACATATAAACATATACAATTAATTTTGTCGAAAAATATTGTTTTCGCGCTACCGGGATTCAAACCTGATTCCAATCCGGGGAAGTACACTACCAATTGTGTACCAGTATTGTTCATGACATATTTTCGAACCTATATGTTACACTTTTACAAATTAATACATCTGTCGTTTCATTATTTGAAAGCCATCTACATTGTTTTTACGGAATCTCAAATACGTTTGAGTAAACCGACTGCAGACGCCAGAATTATCAATTCATTTTTATTAAATTTTGGACACATTGATACAACTTATATTATTAAGGGAACACATTCTTATTGTGAAGCTGTAATTATTCAGAACAGACGGTCTGTGCATATGTCGCAGACCTATGTTCTAAATAATTACAACTTCACAATAAGAATGTGTTCTCCTTAATAACAATATTTTTCGCTAAAATTAATTTTATATGTATATCTTTTTAACTAATACAATTAATTAGTATTTATAATATCACAGTCCGTCTGTTCTGAATAATTACAACTTCACAATAAGAATGTGTTCTTAATAAAATATCTTTTTTTGTATCTTGAACAATTGAATTTTTTCCACATGTTCTATCTTACTCTTATTAATTGGACGCTTATCAAAACACCTCATGATGCTGCTGCCAGCTTCCCAATCGTGGCATAATAAGTTACATTCAACTACCCGGAACGCAGAAGAGTGGAAAGTGAAAATACTTTCAAATCGAAATTTTTCACGTATAATCGCGGAGGAACGCCCGGCGGGCGAGAGTTGTACGAGGAATGTGGCGGGGTGCGAGGCGGGCCGCGGGCCCCACAAGACGCGGGGCGCCGCTAGGTGACGCGACGTGGGGCGACCGCTATGACGTCACGCTAGGTGGACTCGCACCAAAATCCTCAATTTAAAGGTAATTTTTCCGTCGTGTGGATACCATTATCGGTGACATTCTGGCTTTGAAGATGGAAAGGATGATGATCTAACTTAAGGCACAATCGGTAGTCACTTTATAACATTTTTCTACATTTTAGTGCATTTTTTCCAAGGCCGAGGGGTGAATGCTTGAAAATACAGGGAATCAAGAGTAATCTTACCACCATCTTTCTCCCTAGCTCTACTGCTCGGTGCGGGTCCTGGTCTCCGCTAACTGCTGCCGCCAACAGCGGATGGGTCTTTATTTACATTATTATGGTCTAGACATCAAAGGCTTAACACTTATTATTTATTCTTGTAGCCTTTTTAAGTTGAACGCCAGTTAGTTTCGTATGTACATTTTATTTTTATCGCGTTTTGCAGTATCTCCAATATGAATTACCATGGCTGGATAGCTTGCGTCGCCACCGTGCTATTGGTTCACTGCTTTCGGGCGGGAGGGGGTTAATTATTTTTTGTAATTTTTCTGACACTTTTTTTTTTAATTCTCCCGCAATAATTAAGGTATGTATTGTACGAGGAATTTCAATAAAGCAAACAAGTATTATCAATTTTTTTTTTAAATATTGAAATGCGTACACAAAATACGTGTCACATTCTTACCAATTTCGAACTAGTAAATGCTTGTGCTATTAAATTATTAAACGAGTGTCTTAACCGCTACAATTATTTTCTTAATTTAACAAGGGGCTCACTCATTAAAGTCAAATTTAACAAGGGGCTCGCTCATTAAAGTCAAATTTAACAAAGAGCTCGCATTGTTAATTTGTTCGTCCCGCCCCTTAATATGCGATTGCGTCCGTGTCTCGTCTCACGTTTGTCATCTCGGTCCAGTGTTGCACACAATACACGTTGAACGACGCGGCAGATTTCGGTATTAATTCACGAGACAGACCAACTACCGCCGGATCAGACACGAATGTGATGTCATTGTTGCAACGTATTATGATTTGGTGTGTTATTTATATTGCAATATCATGTGCGACACAGCCTGTCAACCATGGTGGGTACACACGAACATAAACAAATTTCCGACACGTATTACAAATGAATTAATTATAACAATGAGAAGATTACAAATTATGCCGACTATCTTTATAAAATCTAATAGTAGTACATTATAACATATTTAATGCAGATAACTATCTAATGTTTCGGATATATTCTACAACGCTAAGTATTAAGAATTGATGAATCATGAATAAATTGGAAAATCCTGCATTCTTTTTTCTCGGTAATATTCTATCACGACTGCTTTTCCTGTAGCGCACATTTTTACATCTTCAATATTAGCAAAATTACTATGTGGACACATATTACATCAATAATAAGACAAAACGTTTTGTTTGAGATGCCTAAATAGCAACAACTATTCTGAATTCGCCAATCGCCTTTTGGAAGCAAACCATTCTTTTGACATGAACAAGGGTTTAGATATTATACACACAAATGTTAGGGGTTTACAGTTAGATAAATTTGAAATTTTATAAATAAAAAAATAGTGTTAATGGCAATTATAAATAACCAAATCCTTTTTGCAAATAGTCACATTTTAAATTTGTTTTCATAGTAGTTCCTACTTAGTTACCCACCATTTGTATTTTTAATTTCAATATTTGTTGTTTTCTGAAGAAGATGATACCATAGGTTTACTAATAAACAGTGGTTTAAACAAAGTGTTTTGTCTTATTATTTACTCATTTTTATTGATTTTTTAAATACCTACAATTAGTCGGGTATTATTATTTAATGCCGATTACATATCTACATACGTATGTACATTTTTGGCTATTAACTGTTATCTTTGTTTAATGTAAAAATGACAAATTATTAATATTTGATATATCCTTTTGAAAGAATTCCTCTATGATAGCGTGGACCTGGTCTAATTCAGTTCTGTAGCAATCGGGTTCAGATTCAGTTTGTATTGGCCGATGTAACGTCAATTAATTAATCTAGCTGTGTACACAAATGGCAATGAAATATAATACTTGAGAACTTTCAACATATTTATTGAAAACAATAATTACGCATGCAAAAATAATTGAAAATTTTTATCTAAATAAATATCGACATTACACTCAAAAAACTTGTCGCTCAATTTTATTTCTCTGCTGTGTTTTCTAATCCAGCTTGTTCATATATATATATATATGGAGTGTAACAGACATAGTCCACAATATTTAATGGGTGAAGAACACTTTAACTAATTGTAGTAAGCATTGTAGACGATTTTTACAAAATTATAAGTTTTAATCACATACTTCGTAATAAATATTTACGAAATTGACCCATTATTATTTCATTGTACTTTATATCTTTGCTTCGGGCCCTAAATCATCTGATAATACGTGTACCAAAAAAGAATATCGATTTTTTCGTTTACCGTTTTCAACGGTTAGTTGCGCTTTGACTTACACGACGTGTTTTGCGTTATTCTGGTGACTATACATACCACGAGTGAATTGTAATTTATAAAACTGAAATTTAACAACTCTATTTACAATGGACCAATTCGTACCAAACGAAGAATTTATTAGAATTTTGATGTTATATCATTTCTTGAAGAAAACTAAAAATATGTGTGATGAAGATATTTCGAATGTTCGCAAGTGTCAAAGATGGTTTACAAAATTTCGATCAGGAAATTTTTGATTTAAAAAATAGCCCTGGAAGTGGAAGACCTATTAAAGTAGATGACGTCATACTGGCTGCTGAAATCGAAAAAAATCCAACTTTATCTATTGAAAAAATCGCGGACTAACTCGGATACTCGAGGCATCTTAAAAAAATAATAGAACCAGAAACGCCATTTTTACCATATATGATAAATGGAGACGAGAAATGGGTGCTAAACTCGAACCGAGGACGCAAACTTTCGAAAGGTCAGGTGGTGAAACCCACCGCTGAGCCCGGCCTCATAACGAAAAAATCATTTTGTCCGTTCGGTGGGACTGCACGGGCATTATTCTTCATTTTGAAGCTCTCAAACCTGGACAAATGATAAATGCACGATTGTATTGTGAACAACTGGACCGTATATCGGCGGAGATTAAAAATAATTAGAAGCATTCTAATTTTTTATTTTCAAAAAAAAAACGACATTCTTTTTTGATACCCCCATGACACAGTATACCTATTTTCATAACAATTTTAATTTTGCATATAAACGATTGTCAATTTTGCATATAAACGGTGTTGGTCACAAATTAAATAATTTGGAATCGTTGGAGATAAATAAAGCGTGTAAAACTAATCAAAAAATTATAAACAACCAACTAAATTTAACTAAATCTAAAATTTTTTCCTAAAAATTATTCGAGTAAATTTGTATTAAGTAATGATTTGAGTTAGGTACTAAAATTTTTTTTTTTTTTTTAAATAGATTTTGTCAAAGAAACAATATATGTTTTAGTTAGTTATGACATCCTGAAGAAAAAAATGGTATTTTTCGAAACCGGTAGATGTATTTAAACTCATTTTAGTGGTTAATAAAACAAAGATAATAAATAAAAATATGAATCTTAACCACAAAGATAATATTGCTGATTTTAAAAGTATAATTTTAATTTGTTACCTAATTCATAAATACGCGGTTTAATAATATTTACGCGTCGTTTATTAAAATATTAATAATATTTTTGAAACCGCGATACATAAGTACCTACCAACAGACGATTGTTTTTTTTTTTTTTTTAATACAAAACAAATCATGAATGATATAAGTATTGTTCATGTTGTTTAAAATGTAATATCAACACACTGCTGCAATCACGCAGTATATATTTTTTTAATAATTCATCTTTATTTGAAATTCTCTTTTCTTTTCAATAACTTGGAATGGGATTTTCGTCACGTCCGTCGCAAGATGACACCCGACACCCTCGCAAAACGCTTGAATCAGAGTCTCACAAAAATGGAAATATCTTCTCAATGTTCCCGTCGTTTTGCTCAAATTCTTCGGCGAATTTTAATGCTTGGACGCAATGCGTATTTTTCCTGCCGTGGAATGTTGAGAGAAAAAAACCAATATGTGACGTGAATGTTAAATGATTGTGATTGTGAACCTTTAAGTAGGTACCCACTAACGGTATGCGTATCTGTATACCGACATCGGCGGGTGTGGTCCGTCTTCTGGACCCGGTTAGTCATTCGATGCCCGGTTTAGGAAAAAAAATACGTTTCTTATTAAGTATATTCAATCACGATGCCCTACCAAGAAGTATAATTCCTAGAATATGAGTAAAAAGTATGTTTTCATTAATTAATAATTTGAAAGTTGTATTAAAAACTCTCCCCCTTAAATCAATGACATTTTGTGTACAATCGAAAATTTAATATATGTATTTTTAATAAGATAATAATTTAAAATATGAATTAAATGTATTAATTATAAAGATATACATACAAAATCAATATTATCGAAAAATAAAAACATTGTTGTTGCGCTACCGGGATTCGAACCTGGATCTCTTCCCTAACCGGGGGAGGTGCATTATCCAACTATGCTACAGCGACACTATTTTTATCGACAATTTTTCGACCTTATATGTTACCTTTTTGATATCAATACATTTAATCGTTCCATCATTTGACAGAGCCATCTACCATCTACATCTACATCTAAAATTGTCGATAAAAATAGTGTCGCTGTAGCATAGTTGGATAATGCACCTCATCATTTCGATAAATACGATCCGACTTTATTCTTGAGAGAGTTTTTGCTTTCAAGCAACATATCAATCATAATGATTCGTGACGAGATAAAGCATTGTAATACAGTGTGATGATTAGAAAGAGTGATGAGGTGTAGATTCTAGTGTACCGTAAGTAGTTTATTTATTTATTTAGACTTTATTGACATACATATTTTTGTTGTAACAGAGGTGAATATCCGAGGAGGAAACCCTTGACCATGTCTTTTTTGCCTGTCCATTGCGGATCACAGGTTTTTTTTTTTACAGTGGTCTCGTCAATGGTGATTTTCAGCTCCCGGTTAACTTGTGTCATCTTCTTTCCCTTAACTCGCCACGTTTAATCCATATAATAGCAAGTTTTTTGAACGACAATATAGTATTTCCTATTCTATAATATTATTGTACTATTTTATATAAAACAAAGTTTTTAACTTGATTAATGGCACAAATCACTCTTGAAGGATGGATAGCTTATTAAATGTGAATATATTATAATATAACATGATAAACATAAGATACAATTATATTACAATTAAATACTCGCAGTTTATTGTGTGGGATGGAGTAGACTCCACCTCTGATATATACAGCGTTGTCCTGGCTACTTTGCTAGACTGAAGTCTGTGTTAAAGTAGCCAGTTTTTTTTCGCGCTGTTGTGGTGTTATTTAGATTCGACAGAAATAAAAATAGAGATTTAAAAAATGTAGTGGGAGTGTTGTAGAATTAGTGAATTATTAGTGTAGGCACTGTATAATGATTATGCTCTCTACCCGATTGGATCATATATCGGGTCCATATTTGTATATTATTATTGGAATTGAACGATTTAGTTACCAATCTTCGAAATAGAACACAAATCACGGGCGCTATCACATTTTTTTATTATTATCATTAATTAATATCTTTATACAAGGAATATTACTTAAGATACGCATTTGTTTCTTGAACGTCTTAGTATCTGATTTTTCTCATTTTTTAAGATAATATTGTTATTAATGTAGGTACCTTATTAATCCAATCGCGGTCTGCTTTCGTCGTACGTTTTGTATGTACTAAAAAACGTCAACGAGTGGACGCTGCACTGATAATATCAGTACATAGTTAATTAACCTCTTTATTGGTTTTACAATAACATATTACTGTCCCCACTGTTAATAATGAATGCCACATAAGTATCTAAAAAACACTAAAAATATTAACATTATCAAAAGTGATAATACACCATGATAAAACCAGTAAAAAACCAATTAAAACGCAAGTATTCTTTTTTTTAACCATTACCATATCGTGATAGAAAATATCCATAAGCAACCATGCTGTCAACTCGTGTTACCGTTAAGTATGTAGAATCGTTTAAACATTTTCATTGCATAAAAAATGCTTTTACGAGCTTAAATGGCTTTAAAATAGTTAATTATTTAATTAGTTAATTAATTTCGTAGCATATATATAAATATTATTCATTTAAGTTCTATATAATACAACATTCCTTCTTTTTATTTAATTACTGAGAAATATACATAATTATATACGTATGTTTGTTATTATTTTCAATGTTAAACTAGTGTTTGATCTTTTTCTGTCTTACTGCAAATACTATTTTATCCAACGTTAAAATTTCACACAGGATTAAATTGAAAAAGAATTACTTTTACACAATTGGTTATAAAGTGAATCCTACAAATCACTAGTCATTTTTAAGCGTAAATGATTTTTTAAGATAAATTAAAATATTAATTTTGTGCTACGTGATTTACGGAAATATACAGGTTTAATTGGAGCGGTGACCTATGTTACATCATGGCTAGGGAAGGGTTTAGGAGAACGCATTTTTGTTGTGAAGTTGCATTTTTGAATTGACTATATAGATATACGGAAGAAAATCTATAGGCGGCCAATATATTGACAAGATTCTGTTGGTTTGCGGCGTTCGCGTAGGGGGTAATATATTATCACTTTCCTGATCAGTGGCGTAACTACAAAAATTGGGCCCCAATGCAGAACGGATAAAAAGACCCCTTAAATAAGTATTGTTTA